>JABMBV010074158.1:0-12946 GCA_018906735.1 Mesochorus sp. PSUC_FEM 10030011 | reverse complement strand
ATATATCTATATACATGTATAAAGTACGGGCTAAATTGTTCCAAAACAATTATCCCGTACCCGCCGACTCTCAATTTCATTTCGGACCTGTTTCACCCCAACGTATGGGGAATTACGCGCCAGCAACGCTCATAAACTTCCATCACCTTCGAGTTAACATTCTTTTGAAAAAAAACTCATGAAAAGTCATATTTTTGAAAAAAAAAAGATTTTTTTAAACTATTTAAAATAAAATTGGAAAAAAATATATTACCAAAATACTGCATATTTTTTAAATATTTAAACAATGCATATAAAAAATATTTTTTTAAGGGTAATGGATCTTTAGCAGGAAATGTAATTTCAATTTTCGGCTGGGTCAACTATTTTATATGAAATTGTGAAAAAAATCTTTGATTATATCTCACGATAGCGGAGAATCAATCAAAATAACTTGATAGATGTAAAAACAAAATTGAAAAAAAAATGAAATAGTGAAAATAATAACAAGCGCGTATCGGTCTTTGATAAATCGATCAACTATCGCGATATGCCAATTACACATGTACAATCTGCAGGTATTATAACAGTATTATAATCATTGAGATTGAATTAACCGAACCTCTCTCGTTTATCAATCAGATTTATTATGTGAACACGCGCGCGCGCATATATACGTGAGAGCCAAGTTGTCGGAATTAAATTGTGATTTATGAATAATGATAACTGTACGGAGAATATAATACGAAGCACATATCAAGCCATATATATATATATAAATGTACAGACATTTTTTACTGGCAGTTCTAGGATTTAATTAACGAGCACAGTCTTAGCCAATATAAAAAATCCGATAAAATCACGTGGAGCTTGCACTTATTATCATTATTATTATTGATATTATTGTTATCGTTGCACGAATTCAAGAAGAACTTTTACTGAAAATTCTAGGATTTAATTAACGAACACATTATTATTTAATAATAATTTCAATGATCGAAAAACAATAATATTATCTAATGATAACATTGTTCTATTTTTTAAATGAATACAAATTATCAATATTAAAGAAATTGTTGATGTTATTGTTGCATGAATTTTTTTTCAAGTTTTTTTTTAAAAACTGCAACACGAAAACATTATCAGAAATGTTGAGAAAAATTCTTCTTCGATCGAGAATAATTCACCTATCGAGTATAGATAAGGAAAGACAATTGATCGCGTATATCACACATTAGTTATTATATATATATATATATGGTTAAAATCGAATTTAACTCTTTCTCTCTCGCTATCCGCGGTTGCTGCTGCTGCTTCGATTCGGATAAACGCGTTTCACGCTTGGCTAAGCGACGGCTCCATTCGCGAAAATCGACAAGATATACAGCATCCCGCGCGTGCTCACCGTGCGGCACTTGCCAGAATATAAAGTGAGAAAACTCGCTCTCGTAAATGTGCTTTTTTACGTACAGGCGGTACGAAAAATTCTTCATTTATTCCGGTAATTCAACCTGCATGAAATTCTAACATTTCTTCTATCATTTATTTCGATTGGGAAGATTTGAGATAAAAATTCGTTTATTTCGTAAATCGATTCATCGGTGATTTTTATTCACGAGAATACGACGAAAGATTCTTGGCCCTTTATTATATTATACGAGCCTCGAAAATATTCGAGGTTTGTAATGAAAATGTTCGTTTTATCAATTCATATACAGATAATTACAGATAATTTCCCTAAATAAATTTATCAATGACCGACAAGTTTTTCGCCAAGACTGTATTACCGAATATTACAGGAATATTCGCACAATCTTCATATACGAACGGAGAATATAAGATATCGTTTTCGTCTCACGTATCCGCGATTCGGTTCAGCACGATATAAATACGAGTTCGAGAGATTCTCGGAGATTTCTCTCGTCTCCTATACATCTTTCGGGTCTTTATGAATCTCGTGCGCTCGGCAATCTCTCGCGGAATTTCGAGTGGAAAATTTTTCTTGTCCATAACCCGCGATGAAAATTCATTTAAAAAATGTATTCATATACTATATCCATATTTGTTTAATTCGATTGAAATATTGTATAATAGGAAAAAATTAATTCTAACAAATTTATTACCCGCCGTAATATAATTGACAAAAATTTTTTTTTTATTGGACTAAAACTTTTATCGTTGCTTTATTTATCCAAGTAATTAATTGTTCATTTTATTATGGAATGACGCTGAGCGTAACATCGCGCGATTAACAAAACATTTTATAATCCTTCCTGCGCGTATATAATTATTAAAAATGTTATTGTACGAGGACAGAAAATGTAACGTTTTAAATTGATGGTCCATATACGCGCAATAGTCGCGATGTACACGCCTCTATCACACGCGGCGTGTATATCCCGCGCCGCGTATACTATAGAGAGACGAACGCGGACGCAATAATTCTCGCTTAACCGCGCGCTGGCTCGCTGCGGAAAATATAACGGCTGAATAACGATAAAATAACGACGAAGCTTCCGTGAAATGGTGGACTCTTTCTCTCTCTCTCTCTCTCTCTCTCACTCCTTCTCTCGTCCACATTTTTTCGTCATATACTTTTGCTCTCGAGGGTGGGCGCAATAAATATCCGCGCAGTTCTAGAACCTTTTACATATGGACAGTCAATATAATACGCCGCAAGTATTTTTGTTCCCTTCGTATCCGCAGAAAGCATTCGCACTCGCGAGGATCGATCTTTATTTAAAAACTTTTTCTCTTTTTTTTCCATCCCTCTGTCAAACAAATCACAATCAAAGGACGAGTTATCGGATAATAATAATGATCTACGATTTTACACATTATTTTGAGAATTTCTTTTTGTTATCTCATTTTATGATTTATTTATCTATTTTTTTATGCTTCACTTATTTTTAGGGTTTAGCATTTTTCTGCGGTTCTCGGAAGTTTTATTTTCGGAGGCTCACATCTACACATTTAAGTGATAATTTTATTAATTATGGAAAACTTTGTTTTTTCTTCATATTGACATATCGAGACTCTCGATTATTATACGAAAATTTGCAAAAGCATATACGCGCAGGAGAGAGTCGCGCGGTGAATAGGCGCGCGTGTGTGTATATGCAACTTGTCTCACGGTTTGCAAAACTTTTCCTCTCCGCAAGCTTGGGCAAGCGAGAGCGCTCTCTTCTTTATTCAAAGTTGTAATAACGTTTGGCAGATGTTTCTCTGATAATATATAGCGTACGATGCACGCGTTGCAGCGCGAAAAGCCTGCGATCTAGGAGAGCTCTGAGACTCTGCGGAGAGCGAGAAAAAAATATATGTATAATGTACAGTAACGAAAAACGTGTAGAAGCGAGATGGAAAGGTAAAGTGAACAAATGAGATATACACGTGTCTCGTATATACGTGAGTGTGTATATGTGTATATATATATATCGAAAGAGAGACGCTCTTTGTTCGCCAACTTTTATCGAGTCAATTTAAGTTGCCGCGCGCGGTGGAGAAATTCTGCGTTGTGTGCTCTTCCCCCGCTCTTATATATATGTACATTATACATCATGATATATATATATATACATATAGAGGTATATGCATATTTCACAACCGCGCGCACTCTTGTATGTCTTTGTCAGCCCATGATCTCCCTCTTTGATTTTTCTTTTACTTTTTTTTTCCTTTTTTCGTTCCTGTCTTTTCCAGCCTCTGGGCTTCCATCGCAAATTTCTCGTCATATCGTTTTATATATATCTTCATCCACTCTTCTCTCTGGCGCCTCGGCCCGAAGAATCAAATTATTTTCTTCATTTTTCCATTCTAATCTTCTCTCTCTCTCTCTCTCTCTCTCTCTCTCTCTTTCTTTCTTTCTTTCTCTTTTTTACCTGTGTATATATGTACACTTCACTTGAGAAACATTAATTTAGTAATTATTATAATTGGAAAATATAATTTTTTATGTTTAATTATATTAACGCATATATAACGAAATAAATAAAAATAAATTCTATTACATAGAAATACGTGTCGAATATTTTTTTTTCGTATTTCATAATAAGCAATATTTTATAATAAGTAGAGTAAATATTTCTTTTTTTATTGCTTTTTGTTTTATCGATATTTTTATCGAGAAAAAAGCTCGTTTAGGCAAATCCTCGGATGCTATATGGCAAAAAATACGATATACTTCGATGATGCGTTTTTCACCTCGACTCAAACATTTACCGATGCGCTCGTATTATGCGCTGGAATTGCAGTATTTCAGAGTGCACACACATTATTGTGGAAACGTTGGAAGATTCGCTCGAGAAAACGAGACACACGTATATAGTATAGAGATCCTGCTGGATTCTCGAGTGAAGGAAAATAATAAAAAACGGGTGTTGAAATGCACGAGGATATTGGGAAGAAAGGAGAATCGGAGGAAGAACCAAAAGAAAAACTGAGAGTTCACACAACGATCGGCTTTTTACCACATCAGACCTCCTACAGCTTTTTACCTCGATTACATTTATTTCCTCCTTCTCCTGTGGACCATCACGAAAAATCCCCTTTCGCCATTTACACAGACGCTAAAACTGTGAAAAACCAACATCGGATTCAAATGATTATTTGTCCCCTTTGGGCCAACGATTATTTCACTCTAACCCAACGATTTTTCGATCGAATTGCAAAAATTATTAACGCGAATTAAACGGTTAATCGAAAATGTTGAAAAATCAATTTAAAAAATTCGAATTTCTAAAAAAAAGTCAAATATAAAAAAGAATTCCTTTAACGTTTTGGAAAAAAAATTAATGGATATTGAAAACGCAAAGATATTTAAATATATTACGAACTTGATTAGAAATATTTATCTAATGACTCTCGATTCCATCTCTTTTTATAGGTAAACCGTAGGTCGATCTATTTTAAAAAATATATCATCAAACTCATCGTTATCGTCTACGTGTAGATATCAAATGAAATCATTTTTTTTTTATTCGTAACGTAACGTGACTTTGTCACGATGGTAACCATCTGTTTTACGAATCGAGTAATTTGCAATCGCTCAGCCGGTAATTTACTGACTCAACGCTAAATTTACATTTTCTTGGTTGCGCTGACCGTACTGTCGTTTTACCTACTGTAGGTAAACCTGTATTTTAATGTAGAGTTACCTACTGTAGGTAAACCTGTATTTTAATGTAGAGTTGCCTGCTGTAGGTAAACCTGTATTTTAATGTAGAGTTACCTACTGTAGGTAAACCTGTATTTTAATGTAGGTAACTATGTCTCTTTATTCTTCCTAATCTAATTTATTTTACCGACGAATTTTTTTACTCCGCAACAACTGGAGTACAGTTGAGAAGGGACGTAATTTCCTTGGAACTAAAAATATCACTTCGTCAACGGTCTCCGAACAACAAATAATTCTCGCGTGGCCAAGATAGTTGGTCAAGTGCCTAAAATATAATTGTAATTCGTCAAAACAAAGTGAAGAGTCTCTTTGATAGTGTGTAGTGGAAGTTGATCGATTATGACGTTATCAGTCAGCTGTCAAATCGCTTCGAACTGATATGAGATAACGTCAACATCCAACCGGAAGTTTGTTTCGCTTGATTTATAACAAAACGACCTCCGTAACAAACAGATCGACAGGATGGCACATTGGTTTCATCGTAATTTATTAAAAGCAACTGCGAAACAAAATTTCGATCTGAAGATCGACAAACCGACCGAGACTACGAGACGCATTTGCAGGTTTGTTCTCTCGTTGAATCGTCACAGCAGGTTGTAAGCTCGTTTGTATAATCGTCCATAATTACTCGCAGCAAAGATACTTGTATTATATATTTTTTTGTCGCCCGCGACTGAAATATGGATCGAACGTCATACGACATGAAATTTAATTATTATTAAATTAAATTACAATATCTCATTACGAATCTCAATACAAAAGCTACAATAAAATGCAATACAATTACGTTTAAACTCGAGAACGTCGAGAGCTCTCATTGTGAAATTGTGAAATACACGATAGCTATATGTATATCGTTATAATTATTCGTGCAATATAATTACGGAATTCCTGGATATAATTATCAAACGATACATAAATTAATTATTTCTTTTCTGTTAGCACATATTTTTAATTACAAATATTTCTTGTATGAAAGCACAGAATTTTTGCCAAACTTTTTCTCTCGTGGTTTTTTTTTAAAATACTTCTCGCGGTCAACGATTACATTATGAAGGGGAGTACGCGCTATAATCTTGTATTACTACATGTGCACTCTATGCATTGGAACGATAGCTGTTGAGGAGAAGGGGAGGGGTAACTAGAAATGACTCACGCAGAGTTTAATCTCCCGCTTCCGGTCGCTCGACAACTCTTTTTCTCACTCTCCTTTCTCTCTCTCTCTCTCTCTCTCTCTCTCTCTCTCTCTCTCTCTCTCTCTCTCTCTCTCTCTACGTTTCTCCAGTTTTTCTTCCTTCTTGCACTCCCCCATGTTCGAGCAAGTGTGAGCACGTGCTGTTTAGTCTTCTCAGAAGAATTATCATAAACTTTCGTCGTTGAGCGCCTCTTAACCTTCTTTCCTCTTTCCTCTCGATATTTTCACACACACACACACACGCGCACTCTCCCTTTCTCACGTGATAAAAATCTTATGGATGGCAATTCTTCAAACGCATATCCATTAATGGCTATATGCATCCTGAGAGAGGGAGAGAGAGAGAGAAAAGGTCTCGCGTGATTGCAACACTTCCCTGGAAATAATTATAGACTAAGAATTTTTTTTTTTCCTTTCTGCAGTAATCAGAGAGAGGCGTGTATACATGTCGTATCGCGGCAGACACAGAAAAATTAAAATTCCCTTTCGTCCCTTCTCCCCGGAGTCTGATAACGATCTTCGTAAATTGAGAAAAAATATCTGAAGAACAAAAACGATGATATAATTTGCACGACAATTTATAAGCTCGTCCTCGCTCTACGCTATACGGAACAAATAAAAACTCTTTGAAAAATTACGAAATCGATCTATCTATACGCGATGTATGTAACCCATTCGGAAATTTATATTGGCAAAGAAAATCATATTGGTACGAGAAGTTTCTCGATGTCTCTCCATATTTTACTTCCTTCTTCTTCTTCTCCTCCTCCTCCTCCTCCCCCTCCTTCCATTTATAAATCCAATCATTTCGTCTCTTTATATATATCTCTATACGTATATTGTTTTTTACGATAAAATCAACTCGGCCAACGCTTATCGATCCAACACTTTCAAGGATTTCCTTACCCGACACTTGGGGCGTGTATATACGTGTGACGCAAATCGATTGTATGTTTTACTTTTGTTTTACCGGCGCGAGCTCCACAGAGCGCATAATCATTCGATGACTAACCACTATACGAACGATGAGGCGAAGATACTAAAATACGAGAAAAATACATGTGGACCTTGAAAAATACATATTCGATTTCTTTTTTAATTTTGTTAGTTGGCACTATTGAAAAATATATATTTTTTTAATTATTCTTAATGATAGTTTATTGTTCAAAATAATTCTTTAAATAATTTCACAATGACCAGATAAATAAATATTTATTTACGCTTCTTAATGTAAACATGTTAATTATAAATATTTCGTCATGCTTATTCAAGCGATGAATTTGTTTGTGAACAATTTCAAAAATTATACATGCAAAAATAGTATGAAACAAAAAGTATAAGGAAACAAAATAACTAAACTTTTTTCAATCTCTTTTTCAAGAATACATATTCAATTTATTTTATTTTATTAGTTAGCTCGATTAAAAAATGTTTTTTTTTTCAATGATTCCTAATGATATTTAAAAGAATTCTTTAAATAATTTCATAATGACTAGATAAATCAACATTAATTTACGTTTCAAGATGTAAACATGCTAATTATAAATATTTTGTCATGTTTATTCAATCGCGAATGAATTTGTTTGTGAACAGTTTCGAAAATTATACATGCAAAAATATAATGAAAAAAAAAACGAAACTTTTTTCATCTCTTAGAGCTAATATCAATATATATTCATAAAGTCTAAAATATGGATCTCAGTCTCGAATATATATATATATATGTATATCTCACGTATATTTTGAGACCAATTTCATATGCATATTGGCTTTTTCCAGGACTCCTGGCTACTTTGAGGACGGTCCTCAAAGTTTTTTATATGTAATGAATCTTTCAGGGACGGTCCCCAAAGTTACTGTGGTATATGAACCCTATTCTTTCGGGACTTATGGATACTAAGAATAAACGAGGACCGAGTCCTCAAAAAAACACATATAAAATTTGGCGATTTTGAGGACTTAAAAAATTCAACAGAATGGATCATATGAGGACACTTTCTTTTATCGTCCGTTCCGTTGTAAAAAAAAATATTTGTAATTATATAGATATTTTTTGGAGTCGTCCAAAACGTATATTGAAAATTTATTTGAATGTTATCGAATATCATATCGAGTCATGTGAAAAATTTGAGAAGGGTTTATGAACTAGTTATAAAAGAAATTTCATTTTAAAGATTAAATCTTGTAATATGGGCTCTTATCGGATATTCTGGAAAGTTAAAATATTCAATAATAATTTTTTTTCTGAGTTTTTGAAGCCTCTTAAAATATTACACACACTTTGGTAAGATTGTGAACAAAGTTAAAAAAAATTTCAGGAAAATCTTATGGAATATCGGTAATGATAAGACAACTTTAAGGATATTTAGCTCATATTTAGCTTGGGTATTAATAGGTTTATCTGCTATGATCTCCGTCGAAAAAGAAAAAAAATTGGCGTTTTTGAGGACTTAAAAAAATACACAGAGCAGAAGTCACATGCCTTCATAGAACCCAAATTGCAAATAGACTTGCAATTTTTTGGTAAATTTGTATAAATATTTTTTCCATAGAAAATGTATTGTATATTTTCAATATTGGCATATAGTTAATTCACCTTTTTAGATGAGATAAAATTTTATTTCGAATTAAAAAAAAACAACAACAACAACAAAAACGCTCAATTAAAAGTTTTACGCATTTTATAAAAAATTAAATCACAAATAAATATACAAATTTTAATGAAAATTAATATAGGAGGTTTTAAATGGTTTTACAAAATGATATATTGAAAAATTAATATTGTATTGTTTATATTATTTAACATTTCTTGTTAAATTCCAATTCAATTTATCACGTATTTTGGTGGTTATTAATTTGTAAAAATTATAACTTTTCTATGAAATTCTTACAGAAGAAGAGAAAAATATGAAAAAAAACACGTTAAAAATCGTTTTAACAAATTAAGAGAAAAAAAATCATAATTGATTGCAGTTTGAAAAAACGGTTCATTATTATAAAAAAAAATATATTATTAGAGTCACCCTATCACATGAAAATTATATAATTATAAAATTAAAAATTCAATACCTACTGTAGAATTCTTTAAGACAACCTGATGTTCGGTTTTTTGAAATGAGGTATTTTTTTAACTATCCAGAACTTCCTTAATTCTCATAATGCATAATTGGTGAGAAAGCTTTCGAAATCTACGAAAAAAATTGTAATATTACAAAAAAAAACATTTGAAAATTTTTTTCGAGTCAGTTTTCAGATGCAAAGGCTTTTTGTGGCGAGTTCTGATACAATTTTCTAGGAAATTCTTTTGGAATGTATTTTGGCAAAGTATGCAGAATACTGCGTTTACCTGATGAAGACTGCGGTATAAGATTTGCGAGTTTGCCAAGATTAACTAAAAGAAATCAATTTTATGTTACTTTATTTTTTTCGGCGGTAACAAATTACATTACATTTGAACACATTACATTTGAACACGGTGGTTATATATTATATATAAATTAAAAAAAAATAAACAACGACATGTACTTATATTTTATATTTGTACATAAACAAATAGATTAAGAGAAAATTTATATTATTTTAAACAATTTTAAAGTTTTTCTTGAATTTTTACATCGCGCGTTTTTTTTTTTGCGTATGGAGCCAAGTTCGAACTTGAGCTACAGTTCGGTTTCTCAGGCATGCGGATTTCGTAATGAGTTTTTCAATTTCTTCTCCGCGTGGGATTTTTCCTGAATCCAAGGTCGATTTAAATTGCTTCAGGACAGTCTCTCGCTGCTCAGTAGTCCACTGTCGAGATTTGCTTACAATCATTGGACTGTTGGTAAAATTTCGTTCGGTGAAGTTTTCTTCGTCCTCAAAATCAGTTTCTTCGCCATCTTCGGATTCAGATGAACCTGCATGACCTTCGGCAATCTGCAACAACTTGGACATACCGACTATATCAGTCTCCAAAATCGGTTGCCGGTAATAATCTCTGTGAATTTTTTCTGCGTGCCCTAAAAAGTTTGCTAAGTTTGTGACTTGCCCATCGTTCAATTTCAAACTTATGCATCGGGTGGCGATGTGTTTTCGCAGTTTTGTGCCTCTGAGAGTGTTTGGTATAGCGGCACCGCTTTTTTCGGAATACTCCCGCATTAAGTTGCATGCTCGCAAATAACGGTGACGCTCCTTGTTAATTGACGGCAACCCAAAAACATACGGGTTTGTATGTGGGACCCCTGCATCGTTTCGGCCATTGATTATTTTTTCCAAAGAATCGAAAATATCGGCGCTTACGAGAACTGGGACAGTCCTGCCAAGTTTTCCTCGTATCTCAAACCGAACATATTTCCTGGCCAATTTTTTGCCATTTTCTGACAAAGACCCAAAAATTTCTTTATTAGCAATATTACCAAGGCTTTGGTAATTTTTAAAATCTTCGATAAAAATTCTTTCGATTTCACCTGGGCGCCGCCGGTTAAATATCAAAAGAGAGAGCAGTGTCAATTCTGCAACTTTTTTCCACAAATCGAAGGAAAACTCTATCTTTAATTGATCGAGATTTTCCGTCAATTCGGTTTTTAGATACTCAACAAATTTTTTTATGTCCTCTGTTGATGGCAGGATTTCTTTTTTTCGACGATTAATCTGAGCCCGTGTGTCAGTCGCTGGTCTGTTGATACTTGTGCCATAACCCTCGGCTAATAATTTGAGAAAATCTTCGACCCGCTTTTGGTTGCTCTCGTCTTCATTTTTTATATATTCAGAACGCAGAATCTCTCCACTGTATTTTATAAGTGTGCCAAGATTAGTCGCGACCGCTGGATGTGCAAAAGTGCGTTTCTTTTCGTCAAACTGTGCGACAACTCGGACGGCGTCGATTGCCGCATCGTAATGTCGTGGCGTATATACTTCGGCGAAACATTTGATAGCAGGTTTATTCTCTTTTACTGCTACTATAAACCGACCGATTAAGCGAATACGTGCGCGAATCATTTGATAAAGATGCTGATTTATTGCGTATTTTTCGCATTGTTTATTAGCGACCAAAATGACTAACTCGTCATATCGTATCTCGCGAATAACGGCATCTTCTCGCAAGTAGGGAAATATCCACGTTCGTACGAGAACGCTGGCTTTTTCATGAATTCGAGCCGTAACTTTACGACCACTGGTCATGATGATACGTTCAGATTTCGAAAGTTTGCCAGTACATACCCTGAAATGATGCCGGATTGTAGATTTTGAAAACTGACCTTTGCATTTTCCACATGCGATAAAATCTGAAGCGTTTTTATTCATTTTTGGATTCGGACGTCGGCTAACTAAAAGAACACCCGAATTAAAGCGTTTGTCGTTATTGTGCAAGTCATTTCCGTCGTTTCGTATTTTTGCGATGCATTGCTGTCTTTTTTTGTCTCCTGGTTGAAGATTGGTAAATTCGATGACAGCTGGTTCCGTTCTATGAACGCTTGCTAGATGTCTCGCCATTTTTGCTTTAAATTGTTTGCAAAAGAAACAAAAGTATAATTTTGTTCCATTGTCTGATGTCTTCACTAATAATTGTGCATCATCAGGTGCGGACGTTCCCGGCTGGTTCAAACCAAGAGTAATGTTGAGTGATTTTTCTTGTAAAGGCACCGATTCCTGGGAAAGATGCTCATCGCATGAATCGTAAGTGGTCGAGTTCAAGCTGTGTTTCATCGGGATATAATCTCCATCACGCGGGTCGACAGTTTCATTTATAATTTCGGAGTCGCGGAACGTTGATGAAATTATTGGCAATATGGAATTATTTGAGGAGACGTTTTGGAGAATTGTGTATCGGAAATTACCGTCTGGAGGGCTATTTTCGCAATCGTCAACGTTTAATACGCGAGTCGGTTGGCATGCTCCGAAAATTGGTATATTCACCATTTCATCGCTAATTACTCGCGGTTTTGTGATGGTCGAATCCAGATCCATTCTTCTTTCGATATCCATGATATATTGTCCCATATTTTCGTTTGATGTGTCCATTAACGATACGTTGATGTCTGATAAAGAAACGTGTTCTTCATGGTTGACTTTAGAAATATCCAACGTATACGTTGTATTTAAGTCAGGGAATAAGCAAACGGACCCTGTTTCGATTGGTATATTCATTGATTCTACCTCCGTTAGAGTAGAATAATGCGTAGCATTCTTTTGCAGATCTGCGTCGAAATTATCGATCGATACTCCCATATCGTCGTTATTTTTCTCTTCCACTAAGCCTTTTTCAAGCAAGGTTACTTGCATCGCGGTAAATCTTGATGGGCTTGCTGTTCAAACAAATAATACAAAATTAAATTACGCAACAAAATTATTGTTAATTTATTTTTTAAAGAGGTTTTGGATGGTTTTTCGGAAGGAAACCATATTATTAAAAAATCATTTTTTCCTACATATTTTTAAACGTTATCCTGCAAAATTTGAATCTAATTTACCGCGTATCAAAAAAGTTACAAATTTTCAAAGATTGTAATTTTTTCGCATATTATTAGAAAAAAAGAGAAAAATATGAAACAGAAATATTATAAATGAGCAGACCAAATTAATTTTTGTGTAAAAACAAAAAATAAATTTATCAAATA
>JABMBV010074047.1:0-12949 GCA_018906735.1 Mesochorus sp. PSUC_FEM 10030011 | reverse complement strand
AATCAGCGACCCCGAAAACCCCCGTATACTCATTTATTTGTAAATTGAACAAAAAATCGTAAATTTAGGCTATCACAGTGGCCATATTGAATCCGCCATTTTGAATTTCATCATTTTGAGTTCAGAATCGTAATCAGCGACCCCGAAAATATAAAGATCACCAATAAATGTTTAATTTCGTTGAGCAGAAAAATGTGCCCCTCAAAGGGTTAAACGTGTTATTGTGTGTCGGGAGGCGACGCACAATATAATAAAAGAATGATTTTATTTAACTTGACTTTAATTCGATTAATGTAATGTGAAGTACTCTGTGGGTATAACCCACTCACTTAATGAAATTTAAATAGATCACGGAATAACTGTGTTGTTGAATATTTTATAGTAAGGCTGCCTGAAGGGCCAAGCTTAAGAGATGGAAGTTGCACCGCGAGAGGAACGAGACGCCAGCGTCCCAACGCAATGTGGGAGTTTGAACAACGAAGAACGGTTCGCTAGGAAAAAAAGGATTTTTCTTTATTCAATATTGCAGAGATCTGCGTCGTGTGTCGTTCACGGACCTGCGTAACGTCCTCAAGGGTTCCTGTTGCAGCTCGGCGCGGATCGTCCGGATCGTCGTCGTCTGCTCGATCGTTTGGTAGTCGGATGTGGGCTCTTCTTCCTCGAATATCGACGTTGTGGAGAGAAAAAAGAGCGATGGTGAAAACGAGCCGGCTTTTATACCATTCTCGTATCCACCACCGCACCAATAATCGATGAGAGTTTTCTCACTCTCCGTAATTTTATTTTGGTTTTATTTATAGATTGATTTCCGAGAAATCAATCTATAACTGTTTCGGGTGTTATTGTTTTTCATTGCTTGCTTAGGCGGTCTCTTCCTTACAGAGACCGTTACAGTACATTTGCTGATAAAGCCTGCTAGAATCTTTTTATATCACTACTCCTTACTCCCATTTCATTATTATTTATTCCCTAGAATATTCAATTGGATTTTTTTTTGTTTTCAGTCTCGACATGGGGAAATATTGCCATTTCCCAGGATGTCGGAGTGGGCGCGACGCGGACCGATCGCAGCGAAAGCGGTTGTGGAAAAGACAGGCTTCGGTTTTCAAAGTACCAAAGGTAACGTGTCAAATAAAAATTTCAAAATCCTCCATTTGTTCTTTCTGTTTTCATTAAGAAATAAATTTTGGTTTTTTCTTGTAGCATATGGTCCAGCGTTGGAGCGAAGCTGTCCGGCTCGAGCTCTCAACGGAACACTTCATTTGCGAACTACACTTTCCGGACGAAAGTGTTGTTCGAGAAGACCGCATCGTGAGAGCCGATGGTGTTATTGAGATGGTCCCGCGTAGCAGATATTTGCTCGTCGACGATGCGGTGCCGACTGCGGTCCAGAATAAGGTGAGACTAAAATTGTGTTACACGCATTGATGTTAATTTTTTTGATAAACTACTTTATGCAGATGACTAATTAAAGAATGTTTAACATTTAATAGGGGAACGTTGATGAAGCCAGTAACAATGTTTTTAACAACATACCTGGACCATCGAACGCGCCTATAACTGGAGTAGCGGACGGTGTTCTAGAGGATGCTGGACGGCCGGTGACGGACGATGACAGTGACGGCGACGATGATGTCCATAACCGATCGAACGGTTTTGCCGACCATCTTCTGGATACCACGTCGGAAAGTTCGCTCGCCAGTAGTCTGGTGAGTTGGGTTGGGAACCGAATAAAAACAGCAACGAATAAAACCCGATAAAACGCAAATAACTAAAGCCGAAAAAATAAAAATCAATAGAACCCAGAAAACCCAAACAAATAAAACCGAAGAAATAAAAACCAATGGAACCCGATAAAACACTAACAAATAAAATGCAAAAAACGCAAACGAATAGAACTAAAAAATAGGAAACCAATAAAACCCTGAAAAGGTAATGAAATGAAACCGACAAAATAAAAACCAATAAAACCAGATAAAACACAATCAAATAAAACCGAAAAAACGCAAACGAATGGAATTATAAAAAATACAAACCAATAAAACCCGATAAAACGCAATCAAATAAAACCGAAAAAAACGAAACCAATAAAACCCGTAAAAACGCAAACAAATAGAACCGAAAAAATAATAAATGAAATTTAAAAAAATTCAAATCAATAAAACTCAATAAAATGCAATCAAATAAAACCGAAAAAATCGACAACGAATAAAACCCAATAAAACGTAAAAAAATAAAAACCAATAAAACCCGACAAAACACAATCAAATAAAACCGAAAAAACGGAAACCAATGAAACTGAAAAAACACAAACAACTCAAACCGAAAAAATGCAAACAAATAGAATTTAAAAAAATGCAAAACCAAACAAACCCAATAAAACGCAATCAAATAAAACCGAAAAAATCGACAACGAATAAAACCCAATAAAACGTAAAAAAATAAAACCAAAAAAATAAAAACCAATAAAACCGATAAAACGCAAACAAATAGAACTGCAAAAATAAAAATCAATTGAACCCGATAAAACGGTAAAAAATAAAATCGAAACAATGTAAACGAATCGACTTTAAAAGAATGCAAATCAATAAAACCCAAAAAACGAGTCGTTGCATGGCTTACAACCAAGTACTTACAAACACAATTCTTTGTCTCATGTTAAGTTTGACATATTGTTCTATAGGCGTATGACGACATCCGAGATGTGCCATTCGGGTACCACAGTGATACGATGGACATCACGCCGGTAAGCATACATTTGTGCTCTGTATGTATGTGTGTGTATATTTATTCATGGACTCATCTTTGTTTGCCTACATAATGCGTTGTTGTAGAATGCCTCGGCATCGGATAACGATCAAGAAGAGCTAGTAGCTAATGACGAGGGCGGAGTATGTACCGTGGAAATTGTAATCGATCGACTGAAACAAGCATTATTGCCTGAGCTTGGTGTTGGGCGATGAATCCTCGCGAGGAATTCGGCATCGTCTTTGTCCAAATCGATCGATTTACATTTAAACCACGGGTTAAAGTATTCCTGCACAACGATCTTTCGGTTACGGTAAGAACCCTTACAGGGTCACAGATACTTTTTCTCAGCGTACGATACAATGCTTATGTTTGATTGCAGATTCAAGCTTTCGATAGCGAGGCCACGATCGAATGCCCAGTTGTGACGTCCGTCGACGGAATCGTCGAATTTCTGCGCCGCGCTGGAAACGGCATCTTGTGCTGTGGAGTTGGGTTGGAGGACATAACGTACGTATACACAATTATTAATAGTAATGTAGGTGCGTAATACAATACCTGGCGTCCATTTCTAATCGATCCATTTTTACCGCAGTAGATGTTAACACAATTAGTTTTGCACACCCTTCAACAAAGATTTTATTCTTTTGCAGGCGTGCAGAAACTTGTTCCGGGTTTGTAGGAGCGGCCTTGTACAGCAAGTTTGTGCCAACACCACGGTGCCCTGCTTGTAAGCAGAGGCGCAAAGTCCTTCAAAACCGTAAAAATCGCCAAAAGACGGACATTCGTGCTCGTTACGCCCGGACGAAGTACACATCACAGCAGCGGCAGCGTCAATGTCGTCGCTTGCAACAACAGGTAATGTGCCATCATACTTCATTACAAAATTAAAAATAACTAATAACTTTTAACGATAATGCAATCAATCGTACCCATGTGGATGATGAACACCTCTACCAGTCACATTTACAAATGGTTTGTTCTCGCTTATACAGATAAGTAGGAAGAGAGGTTTATAATTAATATAATCCGTGCTCTTATCTGTCATTATATTTGTACAGCTATATTTTCTTGATTTTTCGATTGGCGTTGCACTTGCACTCTTAATGAGCCCCATAATGTATTATGTACAGCTGTTGTTGTTAGTAGCCATTACTGGCCAGGCCCTCACAATTACCTTCAAGTTTCAATTATTTTATCACCAAGAATTAAAAGAAAAAACCATCTCCTGCTTCTCTGTCGGAGGCAGACTTCTTAAGATCTAAGGAGTTCCTCAATCTTTGATTTTGCCTTCACCGTTGGTCGTGCCGAACATGTTCATATAGAGTTCTTCCATGTATTGGGATCTGTCGCATGGGTTATTTAATTTAATAGCAACGACAAGAACACATTTCTACTGTACATAGATATTATCGAACCGTGTATTATGCTCCCTAAGTATAATTAGTTTATTCACCACCAGGTGTCACATCGCCATTCGATAGATCCCAATTCGAAATATTTCCCATGTTTATTTCATTTTCTTCTTTGCGCGGAAGCCGCAAATGCAGTATCTCCATTACACTTCAATTCTTGTACACTGCCGTCACAGGCAGATAATTTGAAGCGTCAAATGAAGAGTGCTCGTGAAGAATGCGCGGCAGTCAGTGAGCAGGCCTTGAATAAGGCGATCTCTGATTTGCCGCCCCCTCAGCAAGCAGTTGTTCAGGCTTGTTTGAGTGCCTCCAAAGTGAGTTCTTCCAAGCAGCGGCGGTACTGTTTTGACTGGGTGTATGAATGTCTTCTCATGCGCATAAAGAGTTCGAAATTGTACGAGCATCTCCGCACTCGGAACATTCTCCCTCTACCCTGCAAAGACACCTTAGCTAGGTACATAAGCAAACTGGAAATACGCTACGGATTCCAGAATGCAGTATTTGATTGTCTTCGCAAGAGAGCTTCACGGATGGAACTCGTTGACAAAAGGGGTATCATTAATAATGACGATATTTTGGGGCTTCTAATTTGTCGCCGCTGTAGTACGTAGAAACGTGAAGTCCAGTCACTGTTCTCAGTGTGCAAAATTTGTAAAGCATTAAAAAATGACCAACTGCAGTGTTAAGTCGATTTGATTATACGTAAGCGCCTTTTTCCTAAGGTGGCACTTATCTTTTTCACTTCGAGAGGAATTAATAAAAGAGATCGCTTAATTGAAAAATTTGAATTTCTTTTTTGGGGGAAAAAAGTCGTTCAAATGTTTGAAGACTCGTACAGTTACCACTTTTATATTATCGATAAACTAAAAAATATGAACACGATAATGAGCTTCGTCCCTTTTACAGAACAGAATCTATCTTATTTCAATGTACTTATATGTGTGTTACCCTTGTTGACAGGTATTTTCATTTCATGCATGTGCTTCTGCTTTAGCGTACATTGTCGATATAGTTAAGTGCACGTACTATATAAGCGAATGTAGAAAGCGTAGATTTTTTTGCAGGCTTCGTACATTGTGAGCTTAAGCAATCATTTTCTCATCTTTATTTGTCTAAGAAAAAATCGTTTTACAGGTTCACTGCTTGTCGATGAAATGTCGCTCAGCGAAGCAGTTAACTTCGATCGTAAAACGATGAAGTTCAACGGCTTCGTTGATCTCGGGGAGTACACTCCGGTTGAGCAACAGAACACACGGGCAGATCACGCCTTAGTGTTCATGTTCCAACCATTCAGAGGAACGTGGGTTCAAGTCCTCGGATGTTTCCTCACCAAAAATTCGGTCACGAGCAAGGTTCTTGCTAAGCTGATACTCGAATGTGTTCTGCTCCTCGGTGGCTCCGGATTCCACGTTGATGTCGTGACCATGGATGGGGCTCAGTGGAATCGAGGAGTGTGGATTCAGTTCGGGATAAACGAGGATCAGTTCAGTTGCGAACATCCGTGTAATCCTGAAAAAAGACTTTGGCTAATGTCCGACTTTCCGCATCTCATCAAGTGCTTCCGAACTGCACTGCTCCAGCATCCATGCTTTCAGGTAAGATAAATTGAATGCAATTGTATACGTACTATGTTCGTAACGTGGCGAATGAAAATAATCATGCATTACTGTTTTTAATACTTGTAATGATTTATTCAGCATTACTATGATTAAAAAAAACGAGATTTTTCATCGTACATACATAGACAAGGTCATGCATTTCTGTTTTTTTTTCTTTGTATCAGACACCTGAGGGGAGGGTACTCATTGCCCATTTCGAGGCTCTTCTTGTTCATGAGGCCCACACGAAACCGACCTTGAGTGTGGCGTATTTTCTGACGCCAGCGCATCTCAACCCGAAGGGGTACCAGAAAATGAGTGTCCCTCTTGCATTCCAGGTACACAAAAACACAAATGTACTACAAATGTTACGTACAAATATATTTACAAGTGCTTTGGTATTACAGCTGTTCTCTGACCGAGTCAGTGCCGCAATGGAGGCGTACAAGGACGACCCGAGATGTCCTGATTTGCGCGGGTGTGAGCCAACCATCAAGCTGGTACAGGTAGTCGGGCGTCTTATCGAGGCTATGATGTCGCGTACACCGCAGAATGCTCTGCGCTCTGAGGATACGTGTCCGCAGAAAAAGGTTTGTTGCCTCAATTATTGTTACCGAATCTTAATGTACGGATCTGGTTGAAACATAAGTTCATATACATATATTCAACATAAGAACATAAGAATAATTTACAACATTGGCATTACGGTCGCTGCTTGTTTTCTGCATAAATGATGCAGACAGCACTGCAATGTGGGTACGTGTGGTTTAGATATTGGCATTGTTTCCACCGCCGACTCTTGCATTTGTTGCAAATATTATCCGGTTTGGTTCAAATGCAAGGGCGTGTAATGAGTTTGCTTGGTTCATGTATTTTTTAATTAAAAGTCTTGATGAAATCAACATCTTTGTCAAAAGTCGAAAAATGGCGGGCTGTTTACGAAGAAGCGAATATCTAAACAATGAAATATCACCCATAGCATAGCGATGGTTGTGGAACACAACGCATCTCCGGAAACTTACTGTGTTACGGGAATAATGTAACAGGTAACCACATATACATGCGGAATCAGCGTTTCGGAATACTACGCTACGTCTCCAGTTGAGCTGAGACGAGCGTAGTTACACCTGTACTCCCAATAGTAAACGCAGCTGTCGCAATACCCATACAAATATTGCGAAAGTATGTGGGTTGGGCAACTCGATAATTCCACGTTGAAATCACAACATTCATTACGAGTTGCATTAC
Source organism: Mesochorus sp. PSUC_FEM 10030011 (assembly GCA_018906735.1). Taxonomy (NCBI): domain Eukaryota; kingdom Metazoa; phylum Arthropoda; class Insecta; order Hymenoptera; family Ichneumonidae; genus Mesochorus; species Mesochorus sp. PSUC_FEM 10030011. The sequence goes on along the minus strand of JABMBV010074047.1, from coordinate 5,940 downwards.
CAACGTAAGTGAAGCGGTAAAAATATTTTTTTACAACAAAGGTTTGCCCACATCTCTCGCACGCAGTGCTTTTAAGCACACAATAATGCAACTGTTACCGCATGCACTGCAGTACCACCGTCGACGTACAGTCACAATAATATCATTCGATTCTTGGTACATCCTATTTCCTGTACTTAATTTTTCATTTTCCATTACAATATTTAACCGTTTCAAATTAGTTGTGTCGCATTACAGTATTCGTACATTGTAATTCGGCACAATTACACTGGATCAGCATGGTAGTTAATAAGTAACGCTTATTTTCGTGGCATCACACATCTTCTGTACGAGGGATTTAAATATTGCCAAAGAAAACTCGTAGCTCACATTTCTGGCATTGCGTTCATCATCGGCCGCACAAGAAAACCATCATACTTTAATTGCCTATCGTGGTTTCCACAACGTTAAGGATCAATAATGAGTTATTAACATTCATCTCCACACCAATTGCACATACACAACCTTTTTACTTTTATTACATTACGTTCTCTGCTATCACATACATTTTTTGCTAATTGCATATATTCGAATGTACATTTGTACAAGTAATTCAGTGTTTGGCTGTTCAATATATTGTTAGAAATTGTGCACAAATCTTAACTGCTCTGTGGCAAAACGGCACTCAACAATCATTCCTATTGTCATTTCACATTAATTTCACTTATTGCAAATAATTCCTTCCAAGTAATTCGCAATTGTAAAATGCTTCGTCCTACAGGCTATCGAAACCTTCCTCCGTTACCTCGATGACTGGCAACAAGTCGCGCGGAAAGAGAACTCGCCCTTTCCCATTTCATCGAGCACGGTTACAGGGCTAAAGGTTACACTTGGCGGAACGTTGGAGCTTGTGGAAGACCTCAAAAAGAACGCCAATTACGACTACTTGATGACCGCTCGATTAAATCAAGATGCTCTGGAGGTAAGAATCAACCGGAATCTTTGTTATTAGTTACATTTAAATTTGTGTGCTTCGTACAAATTAATAAGCAATGTAATTCAAGTGTAATATAATGCAGCTGAATTATGATATTGTTTGTGCTGCAAAACCTTTACATCTTCAATCTTATATTGTAACAAGTCACAATTGTTGCTCTTGGTGGATTAACCCTTAGTTGTCACACTTTTATAGAGTCGCCTACTTGACTTACTGGGGTTGTCCAAATAAATTGTTGTACACAATTAGATAATCAATATTTTTACTAACAAATTGCGTGCAATTTCATCGAAGGTTACGTTCGAAAATTATGTAGAATTTGTGATTTAATAGTACAATTGAATGTAATTAAAAAGTTGCAATTTCAGAGACAATTTCAAATGCGACAACTTTGAAGAAAACGAGTCGGGATATTTCGTATCCCGACGGGTCGAGTAAGGGTTACATTCAATACTTGATATTTTTATCTGACTTACTGTAGCTCACGGGATTGATAATTACGTTTATTATTGTCATCCCGATTGTTGAACACGTACTTTTGCTTTCACATGTGCTTGCATACTTTTTTCAATATCATACGTGTATCATCCAATAAAATAAAATGAACATTTTAAAACGGCACTTTGCAATGAACGATACAATGACTTTTCGGTTGGTTTCAGCGATTCTTTAGCATGATGCGGAGCGCTTGCGGCAGCAATGACCATCCGGATCCAGTCTTGTTTGCCCAAGTCTTCCGCCTCCTGTGCACGTACTCCCTCGTCAAGCCGCCGAAAGGAAGTAACGTGTGTGGCACCGAGCTACTGGAAACTTTGATGGATACCACGGAGTCCATGGCTGAGAAAGCTGAACCGAAAAGAAACTTCTTGGAGAAGCTGGACGCTCTCGTTGAGATTGGACAACTCAACGAAACCACGGATACTTCTTTCGCAACAGTTTCTCAGGAGGTTCTCCAGTACTCGGACGCCGGGTCTCAATCCAGCCACAGCCATCTCTCAACACACGACTACGATGTGCATCGAACAAGCGACGAAGTACAAGCGTATATTGCGGGTTACGTCGCCCGAAAGTGTCTGCGATTCACGAATTGTCACACTTGTATCAATTGTTTGAAGAGTGTCGAGAGATGCGAGCGCGATAAAATTGTCGAACTCCTGGATCGGTACGGTGGACTTGTACGCCCGAGTGAAGAGCTCTTCAAACTCACCCAGAGCTTGGAACAAGCGATTCTTCATGTCGTCGGCACTTTAGCTATTAAAGAGGACACTCTGTTCCGCATCATCGAACGAGTGAAGGATATGCAGAACCTGAACTTGGTCGGATGTCCCGAACATAACAAGGAAATTACAAAGTACGTCATCAACTTTTACCTTGTGATGAGGGCGACCTTCCTAGCCACCTCATTGAATCGAAACGTCGACGCGAAGAAAGTTCGCACGAAAACTTTGCGCAAAAACGCCAAGCTATAATCGTACAAGGTGAGAAATTATGAATTACAATGTGAAATTAAACCCTGTATTAAATAATCGTTCACGATATTTTTTTTCTCCAACAGGATTTCGTTCAACGTCAATTTCCGTACTGTGACCTCATACATTCCCGCTTGACAATGATGATAATGCTGACGATTTTCTCAATATGTGGACCTTTTGAAAAAGCTGGGGAAAAATGGGTACGAAACTTTAATTTCGAAATGCAAAATTTAAACAAGAAAGATAACAAATCAAAGTAAATAAATCAAAATAATGTATAAATAATTAAAGACGCTAGAGGCATTTGCTGCGAATTAACGTTCAATTATTTTCGTTGGCTACAATTTTTGAATGTAATAAAAATGAAATGGAAAAAATGAATATCATGAATAATAATCATTAAATAATAAAAGACGAAAACATTGTTTGGTATTTGATGATCTTATCTGTGTTTTTAGATACGGTGAAAAATCCATAGATTATGCGATCCGGGGCAATCCGCATCGACGATTCGTCTGGAACTCTCATCTTTTGATCTTGAGAACGTCAGTATTTTCCACAGATCGATGTACATCACATTCATTGCTAGAAGAAGCAACAAATATGCGGGAACGAGATTTTTTAAAAAAGGAACGAACTTCGATGTTAGTTTCTCATATTTTTCTTGAGCCTTCTGACTCATAAGATGAAAAAAAATGTTTGGCTCACCGAATACAGAAGTTGCGATATGGGGTAAATATAATTATAAAAAAATGTGGGTTATTTTTTACACGATTTTCCAAATTAGCATATTGAAGAAAAAAAAAAAGAATTTAAATAAAAATTCTTATTTTTTTGAAGTTAGATAATAAACGATGGGATCAAAATCGTCCCAAGGATTTATAATGGTCTTTTAAAATGATGTAAGAAACATTTAACACACTTTAACCATTGCAATTTAAAACCCACAGTAAAGAAGTGAACGTGATGGGGCGTCTGGCGAACACCGCGAGCGGGGACAGCTCGGTGCTGAGCAGCGTGGATGACAGGGTCAAGGAGTTTTTCGCACAGAAGGGAACTCTCCAGACGGGCATTATCAGAACGAATTGCGTCGATTGTCTGGACCGTACGAACACGGCACAATTTGCGATTGGAAAATGTGCCCTCGGCTATCAGTTGTGCATCCTGAGAGTTCTCGCATCGTGGAAACTCGAATTGGCTCTGCATTACGGTGGTTCGCAGCTGGTACATCGAATAAAAACCAACAGGAAAACCGCCCCGTGGACGAGCCAGGAAAATGATATAATGCAAACTCTGAGCAAATATAACAGCAACACGTTCAGCGACTAGGAGAAACAGCACACGATGAATCTGTTCTTAGCCACGTACGACACTTGGGATTGATCAATTAATTAATTATATTTTTTCTAAAACTTTCTGTCTAACGAGACCAAACCTCCCATATGGGAATTAATGATCGATTATTATCTTCATCACAAGCCCGCTTGCGGGTACACCAGAAAAACGAGATTACTCACACAATGGTGGGACAAAAAATGTCCTCAAGTGCCTTCCTTACGCCTTCAACGAGATCACGAACACTTGCTCCGAGATTGTTTAGGTCCAGGACACCTAGGAAGAAATGATCGACATTTATTTATGACTATTATAGGTGAGAATTGTCCCGTAACGATTTATCTGAACGATTTATAAATCTTTTTCAAATAAATCTTTCAGACCATTCGAACTTTCTCCTGTCTCGGAAGTTCACGCCTATTAGCTTAGCCATTTGGTCAGGGACTTCGTGCCTCATTTTACCACGAACGTTAGCCCATTCACTGTGCCAATAAGACATGGCAGAAGAAGAGAGAAGACTGGCAACAAGAGCTTGAACATGGGAAATCCTTCGATGACCGGCCAGAGCAGCACCAGCAGTACAGCCTCGAGTGCAAGGTGACTGAGACTTTGTTACCATAGAACTAATGACAAATAAATTGTATTTTATTTTTTTTATCATCGTCTAGCTCAAGCGTCGATACTAGCTCGGACGATAAGGAAAACAACCAACAGATGAATGACTTGCAATTGATAGGCTCCCAAGACAGCTCCGATATGTTGGTGGAAGAAACGAATTTCCAACACGTCGCTTCGCACGATACAAGAACTTGTGACAAGTTATTTCGACTTACAATATTTCCCGAGTAAACGCGAAAGAGATGGCCAGACCTTTGGAGCCGAGAAGCTTGTACGAGGAACCAACGGGACGTCGAAGAAACGCCAAAAAGGTTGACACTCATGAGTCTGGCAAGAGAGTTCGTTACTTTGCGGATGGTGGAAAATTTTCTTTTCGAGAAATGGTTAGTAAAAGTTACATATTTACTACAAACTATTATGCGCAAGTAAACATTGAGCATAAGAATGACGAATCGAATATAAATTTTAGTTCCAACGTGAAAAGGGTCAAACGTCTGCCGAATTCAGCAGCATCATGTCGTCTGTCGAGAGTTACGAAATCATCGGAGGAAATGCCACAGAAACCACCTGCCAATGTAATAAAACTTCTCGGTATCAACCTCGAAGAACAACACCCGGCGGCAGAACAATCGACGAATGTCCTGCTCACTTTCCGTAAATGGAAATCCAATGTAATATTTTTTTGTAATGTAATGTAACACATTTTAAATACAGAGAACAAAAAATTTGTCTGCAAGATTGTGAAAAAAAACTAGGGGAGGGTCGACTGGAGGGAAGGAAAAAGAATAGCAGAAAAAATAATACAAAAAAAATATATTTCTACCTAATGTAGATTAAAACTCAACGTAGAAGGCGGGAGATCTTTTTCTTACTTCCGCTGGAGATACCATTGGATGAACGTGTGCGCGCGTGCGCTGGTCCTCGTTATTTTGGGTTTCGGAGGGTTTGCCCGCTTGGGGGTTGGTCCTCGTTATTTTGGGTTTCGGAGGGTTTGCCGGCTTGGGGGTTGGTCCTCGTTATTTTGGGTTTCGGAGAGTTTGCCCGCTTATTACAGATCGACTATTTCAAATTAGCGTACTGTATTACTATATATATTGGGTACTGGTGGCGCCGCCAGGCGGGTACAATGGGCGGATCGTTCATCACTTTCGCAGACCATTTGCTTGCATTGCGTTTGGACTCCTTTACTCTATTCTTCATGGTCAAGACACTGCCGTGTCTTTTGATATTGGTATTGAGGTTCCCGGTAAAATCACCAAAAACAGACCGTAATTTTATTAGAAATTACCGTCATTTTTTTCGTACAATAATGTATTGGCAAATTACCGTATTAATTATTACGGTCATTTTACGATAAAAATAAGATGAAATAGCTATAAAATCACTTGTTTAGAAGTAAAAAATACCGGTCACGATTTATTTGGTAAATTAACGGTTACAAAAAAAATTATCAGTCATTTACAACTAGATAAAAGTAACGCATTACTGTAAAATGCTTTTCCTAAATTTATGACGATATTGAAAGAATTTTGAAGTAAA
>JABMBV010073936.1:0-12958 GCA_018906735.1 Mesochorus sp. PSUC_FEM 10030011 | reverse complement strand
GTATATACAATTTTGTAATTTTATTTTTTTTAAATACAAACGATCACAAATTAATTAATTTTGCGTTCTGGATAAATTTATATTAAAAAAAAAATTAATACATCCGAGCACTTCAGCACGAAGAATTTCACAAAGGTTAAATGAATAGCTCTTCAATTATTACAGCATTGAAATCTGATGGGTGATTGCATTGTTCGGAAGTTTTGCAAAAGCTTCGAGAGCTACTCATGCCCAAAGAAGAGAATGTTACGTGATGTCGGTTAAAACGGCCATCATACCGGACGTTATAAATACGTTCGTATGATTTCAGCTTCAGCGATAAAAAACAAAAAGCTGTTTAGTCTTGAAAGTTCGAATGTATTTTTCTGGTATACGGAAAAATTGGCAGGAGATATCGATTGCGTGTAGGGGTAAAAAGATCAAACTCATAGATTCATGATTGTGACGAAAGATTCAGGTTATGCCCTTTAATGCACAGGATTTAAGACACACGTATGCGTATATTTATGGATTTATACGTGTAAACGTAAGTGCTCTCTTGCGTTTGTTCATTCTCATCCCTTCGTGTATTTTGCTTCTCGTCCTCTCTTGAGTCGTGCCGCGCGTCCGAGTCGCATTACCTTGCGGCTACCGTAGCTAAATAACCTATTATGCATTCCCGGGGGTACGCAAGCGCCTAAGCGAACTGGCGCACCTCTCTGTGCTACAGATACGCATGCACACACACACACATACATGTATATACACCTACTATTTTATATACATATGTGTTTCTCGTTCGTACCTTCTTCCACCTTATGCTGGCGTTCATCTCAACTGCATCTCTGTTACTACTGCAGTTTTGCTGGAGTTCGCGCAGAGAATAGTACATGCTTTCCTTATTCTCTCTCCTCTCTCTCTCCCTCTCTCTTTCTCTTACAGAAATTCTAACTCCGTTTTCTCTGGGATGCAAACCCGTTGCCCATTACTCTCTCATTTGCCTGGGTGCTCTCATAGAAATGTAATTAAATCTAAGCGAACCCCCACGCTCGTGATACTACACATATACGCGGATATATGTTACGGATATATTCCATTTTGCTCTCGCTACTACCTATCCCAGCTTCTGGCACACTCTGACGGAGAAGACATGAAGGTGCTGACCGCGTAGACCCACGTACTAGAATATATATGTATATATGTGGTGGATATACAAGTGCTTCTTTTGCCTTTACCGTGGGAAAGATGAGAGCAAGAAATACGAGTTACATCGGATGATACCGAGTATGCACTATTTGTGGTATAAAGTCCTCTTGAAAGAAGGCGCTAGTGAAAGAGAGATATGGTCAGGTTTTAATCTTCCTGATTTAATTGTATGTCAAGACTGATATATAGAGTAAAAGAATTATATAATTAACCAATTAAAAGAGGCCAAAAAAAACAATTTCAATCGATCGGCAGTTGCATGCTAGATTAGAACATTTGTTTCGGTGTATTATATGAGACTTGTTGAAAGTTTTCAAACTAGTGGGTATAAATACTTGTTCTTCGACATAATGAAAAATTTGTATGGTAGAAAATATAATATTGTGTTTGATGCATTGGGGAGTATTCGATGAAATTAATAAATAATATACGTATAACTTACCGCATCATAAAGAATATATTCAATATGTATAGAAATAGTCGATGGATATGCCAGGAAATCCTCAATGGCCCTGGTGCTTCCTTATGCATTATAAGATTTATTTCAATACACACACATACATAACGCAATAATATATAGTAGTATAGTAGTAGTAATAGCAGTGGTGGTGTATGCACAACATTTCGATTAACTTGCAAATTAAATGGAAATTGGAATGATAAACAAGCCGTCGTGATATAAATGGGAAGAATATAAATTTTCTTGGCAATCTCCGAATAATTATTTATTCCCTTTTCTCGGTAGAATATATATATTATACAACTTTTCTATGTATAAAGTAACTTTTATGTGTGCGCGCATGCTATGCCATCGTCTGAGATTCTAAAATATTTCGCGCCTGTGTTCACCCCCTTCGTTTCATTCTTTTCTCCTCCGCAATCATCAGCCGAACAATCTCGAGGATAAATATACATGTATATAATACACGTATAGATATATATGTATACTTATTTTGTAAAACCGCACCCAAAGCAGAGAAACGTATATGAATCCATCTCTGCCTACCTCCCTCGATTTCCTCTTTCGCTTCCTTTTTTCCGCCTTTTCATCCCTTATACCTCTTTGCCGCTTTATCTTCGCTGTACCTTGCAGTGTATAATCCCCCTCTTCTCTCGCCTATGTATACCTATATACATATATATCCATCTTCAAGCGAGTTACTTTTAACTTTCAGAGTTTATCTTTCTCACGACTGCCTCCCTTATACTCGCCTCCTCCACCCTTATCCTTTTATTTCCTACCAAAAGTTAGAACTCTCGTACCGTAATAGTCCCGGGTACAGAAGGTGTTACTGAGAGGGATGCAACTCTAGTCCATCCGAAAGGGGTGTATAGTCCAACTCCCCCCTCCTCTTCCGTACTCCACTTCCCTACACACGTACACACTACTGCGAAGCTTCATACTCGGGGCCACATTACTTTTTCTCGTACCGTGCCTTTTCGCCATCTGACATGAAGTTGCACCGCGAGTTTCGACTTTTTGCTGCCGCAAAACGTTGCCACATAGTATACATGCATTGCAACCCTTATATATATATAATATGTATACATGAGCTTATTGCACCCGTCTACTAGATGGCGCTCACAAGAGTTCTACTAGACCCTGAGTTTTTCAACAAGTGTGGAAGCGAGAGTCAGTCAACTTTGTGCTACACTGCGTGTCATAAATACTATGATTGCGAACAAGGTATAGGTGCCCTTTGCCTGCATAATATACTACATGTATGCGAGATTATGTATCCGCACCCTTATACGCGACCAGGACGGAAAGGTGGTAGCACTCGGTCATTTCAGTAGAACTAGGTCATCTGCGAATGGGGTTGCATATTATTGTGTATGTATGTATGTGTGTATATGAACGTGTATGTATTTGGTGTGCAGGTATGCTCGAGAGCCAAGGTGGCTTGGTAAACCTGTAGGCTAGCTCATAGCACGGAAACATACATGCGATATTGAAAACGTGTGTAGAAAACGTGCAAACAGCCCCATGTATAGTCCAGCAGTGAATAGACTTATTGAGGGTGCAGTTAACTAATTTTCACGTAGTACAGATGTTGGATGTTAGTAATAATCCCGCTAAATCAATGTTTATGATGAATACTTGCAGGTTCTCTTCACGATGGTGTCGGCAAATCCATTGTGAGAAATTTTGCTTAATTTTACTTGCAATTATTCATACATTTTCACCAAAATATCCGGTTGTCTTCGGCAGATTCAAGACCTTCCGATTAAACGCAATGTAACGTTCGAAAACACCAAGCGCAAGTATGGTCAAGATATATTCAAAGAAAATTCATTACAGCGAAGAATGTATGAAGAATGACATGATTTTACTTATTCTGTGTACACAAAACTATAGCCCGAAACTTTTTCTTTTTATTATTGACCTACGGTAAGATCCGTCACAATTGTAGGACAAGCTGATGAATGTAACCAACTGTACTGAAGTAAGCATCTATCGATCATCATTAATCATTAAGATAAATTAAATTCGCTCGATCATTGAGTTACATTAAAGTAGAAACTTTTATTTCATTGAACTGGACTCATTTCTTTTCATTTTCATATAAATCTATTCATTTCCATAAGAAGCCATTGTGCATATAAAATTAGATACTATATCTTGGGCTACCAGCAGCATATTTATGTGCCTCTATTATATAGGCAATAATCTGTCTTGCTGTCCAAAAGAATTCTATACATGTACAATTCTTACTGAACGTGCGTCACACTTGCCAGTTGAAATCAATCAATAAACATCACTCACTCCGGGTTGACTTTATAGTTTCGATAATTGCCCTCGTGCCCATCAACCAACCGATGTGTACAAGTATTTGAACTTCCACTGTCTCTTCGTGGATAAAGCGTATATATTGAAACTAAATGCCTCAGGTCCCTCCCATGCTGTATTTCAACGTCTCAGTCTCATTCTCCAATCTTTTCTCATTCAATCTACCTATAGGCACATATATGTATATGTATATATAAGATGCTTTGCCCTTAGGGTCTAGTATGTGTGCGATAGATGCTACATAAACACACGAGCGTGTATACTTTTTCACAATGACGGATAGCCACGGCGATTAGCGTCAATCGCGTGGTCTCATGATATTTGTTCGTTAACCCGCTCTCTCGCGGTGACTTGGTTGGCGGAGGAGAGAGTCGCAGTTAGTCTCGCCCTGGAAGTAACCATCAGCGGTATATATCACGAGAATGCAACATATAGTGATATGGTCAGAAGGAAAATTCAACCATCACGAGAAGAGAGCAGAGATACTCGTTCCCGCGAAGAACTCGTGCGCTCTTCTCCCGTAATTGACGTGGCCAGCCTGTTTGCCTCTCTCTTCCACCCGCTCCTTGCTATACGTGCAACTACCTATTGGGATCTTTTTTCTTTTACATTTTCTTTTTTTTTTTCACTGTCGTCTCTTGCTCCTCTCGTGTCTTCAGCACGGACTCTCCAACCACGATGACATAGACAACGACGAGAGAGAAAAGCAGCAGACGAAAAGAACCCTGGCGGTCGTCCACGTTGTCGCGTCATCTCCTAACGACCATTCAAAAACCTTCGGCCAAACGAGAAACCAAAGAATACCAGCGCGCACCCTCTCTGTGACACTTGTCAAAAGCCTTAAATGTTTCGAAAATCTCATTTTTCTCAAGTATTTCCCATGACGCACACGCGCAGTTACCGTTTTATTTATGAAGCTTTCTCTCGATGTTGAATGTATCGCACCGACAAATAGCAATGAAAGAATGGAACACGATTAAACGAGCACAAAAGAAAAACAAGGTTCAATAGAAATAACGAAACCGAGCGAAGCCGAGGAAGCTTTACGAGCTTTGAACTCGTCAGATTGAAGAATGAAACTTGATGCCAGGCAAATTGCCGTGTGGCGAAGTCACAAAGGTGCATGAGTGCGAAGCAATACAGTGAAAGATGGATCTGAGTAAATGAGTGATTCGCAACGGTTTCATGGCTGTATCAATACTATTTAAAAACATTTGTATAAAACTGATCGAATAACTTGAAACAAAGAATGGGAGAGGGAGGTTGAAGTCGCGGCACATCGAGTGTTCTGGCATGAGTGTTCGCAAGAGAGAAGAGAAGAGTGCATTTGAAAATCCGCGAATAGGTCTGACGCGTGGGGTTTTCGATGCTGGACAATCGGTAAGCGCGTGGGACGCAATTTGAGAGCAATGGACTGAACGACACGCCGCAAATCAAACCCATCCATGGTATGTTCCAATAGCAAGGACCGTCCAACAAACTCTCCACCCCTGCACACGTTCTCTTTCACCTCTCTACCTCTCCCCCTCCGTTTCAATACCGATTCGCTACCCTGCTACGACTATTGGACCCGGTCACCCACAGCTATCTCTGTCCCAGCCGTCATTTCCCCCCGTGTTTCGATTCGACCTCTCTTTCCCTCTTTTCTGGATACAGCAAACTCCTGTCTGTTAACAGGAGATTCTCTCTCTCTCTCTCCCTCTCGCCATCTCTCTATTTCTCTCCCGCTCGCTCGTTTGCTTGCTCTCTCTCTCTTTCGTCCAAATCGAATTGACGCTTCTCCGAACGCTCGACCGATTCGAGTTTGCACCTTGTTATACGTTCGCCCAACAGCACAGATGTCCAATCCATTCGATGCTGTGCATCACCTCGATTACGTATTACACAACATAGCACCGTAACTGGTAATTGAATCGATTGCTTCCAGTTTGCCGGAACCTCCGGCGCCCCGTTAACGAGCAAAATCACGGCAGCGAAGGATACACCTATATGCATATCCATGTGTGTGGGGGGAGGGGGTCGCATTGACCGAATCGGAAAGAGCGGTTAGCTCCCAAGTCAAGATTACCCTTGGGTAACATAGCCCAGCATCAATAGGTTGGTCCACAAGACCCTCTACACGTATATACCTTATATATAGAGCACGTGTTACATCAAGGCACAAGGTACATATATTGATCCGGGGTCACTGATAATTCTACGCTTTTGTATACAGAATATACATAGGTGTGTAGGCTAGAATCGAATAAGTGTACAATTCACTTTGTCACCGTCTCGCTATCTCTCTTCGTCTGTCCTTTATGTCTCTCGCGCAAAGCCCTTGAAGAATCGAACGAAATCCTCGCTTCCAAATCCACTTTTCCTCCGACGCCCTACGTTTACCCCAGCATAAAGCGAACGCTTTCGTTCAAACTGCTCGTCGTATAGGAGTACCATATAGACACATATATAACGTTCGGCGTGAGATGAAAAACATTTGTATCCGAGTCACGTAATTCGAGACGCGACATCGAAGAATTGTTTATTGTACCTCTGGTGCATTGGCGCGAAAGGTACATTCATTCGACCGAGATGTGAACTTTTATATATATATGTATGTGTGTTTGTATGTGTGTGTGTGTGTGTGTATCTATACTCGGGCACCAAACTATTTATATTGATAAGAGCCACAGGTGATTTGTCGTTTAGATTGGAAACCCGAGATAGATCGATCGAATAAATAGATAAAATATGTCATCAGTGATACACGTTCGAGAATTTTATAGTGAGCTATTTTTGTTTAATGAAAAAAACGTATTTTCTTTGTTTAATTTCAGATGCTGTGAGACAATCGAAATTTAATCGACGAAAGAGTGCGCAGAAGTTGAGGCAAAATGAAGGCTCTCGCGGCGGCATCGATAATCTCGTTGCTCCTCGTTCTCGTGCTTGACAATGTTGCTTGTATCGAATGGAAAAACAGTGCAGTGTTGGACAACAATTTTCTTGTGCTATGGACACCCGGCGAACGGGAAATCACATTCGAGGTACAAGTAAAGACCCAGGGATATGTTGGTCTTGGCTTTAAGAGGGATGACGGCAAAGTCAGCACGGACATTGTCATCGGTTGGGTCGATAACAACAGTCAAGTTCATCTACAGGTAAGTTCTCATTAAGATTCCAAGTCACCAAAATAATGCTACACCAGGACATTCCAATTATTTTTCTTCGAAAAAAAAAAAACATTGTATAAGCTCATGTTTAGCCTCGTTACGAAATTCGCAATTGATTTTAGATAAGTTTTTAAGTACAGGCAAATTTATGTTTATTTCCCATTATTTTATTTTTATATTTCAAATGTCAGAGTTACGATATGATGACAACGATCGACGACATGTGATACATGCGGCTACGACAGCAATAATTTTCGTACAAACAGCCTCATAAATTTTTACCGTTGATGAATAATCCCACCAACATTTTCGTTTCCTCTCTCGTATTTCGATTATACAGATACATTTTGAGTACGTGCTTTCTCTTTCTATATGTGGTACTGTACGCCCAAACCGAAGTGCGGTTTATTCATACTTGAATGGCTGCGCATATATATATATTTATACATACCGCAACAGAGCAATGTAACGCGCGAAGCTACTGAGCGCGTTGCCGCCGGTCTTCCGTCGAATATAATCGTAATGATCCGTCTCTCAAGAAGTACTAATCTACCGGGTGAGGAGCTACATAATGATAGTAGTTTGACGGTTAAATAACGGGTGTCCTGTTTCGATCGTTCGAGTATATGGATCCCCCGATAGTTATCAATCCTCGAACAACCAAAGTGGCCTCCTCTCTCGGGCTCACAGAGCGCCCTGTCATTACGCTATTTACCTCTCGCTCTTGTTTCGAATTCGATCTATACACACGTGTGTTTCACTTACTCTCCCAATCCTTTCTCTCATCCTGACTTTTCTCAATATTCGCGGATATTCGACGAAGCTATGACATTACGAGTAATAATTTCTACATCAACGGCTATCATTGTCCTTTGTAAATTTATCTCATAAATGATCAACCCATCTTACACACGCTACTGAAAAAAAAATAATAAGTTTCTGTCTCGAGGTACACATTACTGCCGTGAGTCAAGTATCTCAAACAAGTTCATCAACCCCTTTGGCGGCAAATCCGCCAATTGCCGGATAGTGTCGATTTCAACTTGAAAATTACGCAAAATTCCTATTTTACCATATCTGAGGGTTTTTATTACATAAAAGGATGAAAAATTTACTTATTAGACAGAAAACTATAGTGAGATAGGGATCCATTGAGGCGTAGCTCAAAAGTATCAATATATCGAATTATTATGTAATAAATTATTGTTTTTCATATACTGAATTGTTCATTTTTTTAAAAGAAAACGTTGTATTTGTCAATATATCAAGTTAAAAAAACTTTTAGAAATGAATTTAAGATGTAAAAACGGTGAATACACTATTTAAAAAATCACGAAAAAAACTAACATTTTCATAAATAGGGGCAGCCATTTTCTATTTTGATTTGATATAATGAAATTTATAATCTGTATATTAATTAACTTCCAAATCATAATTGTTGTATTTTTTTCCGATTTTTTTATTTCTGCTTTTTTGGGTCATAAAGATGAAATTTAATCTGCCACCGAATGTGCGGTTGATTGACTCGATATTGAGGTTTTTCAATAAATTAAGTAATCGAAACTATCAATGAATATTTCGAGTTTAATGTTCATCAATTTTAAATAACGATTAGGTACAGTCACGTACAGTCACAAATTATTCATGATAGCTCAATACGTCTTTTTTCAATGTTAATGAACCGCTTTGTTGATAAAAATAGTTCATTGTTAAAATGTTCGAACTTTAAACGAATCGATGGACAAAACGAAAAGGTTTTCGATCGTCAACGTTCTCGTGTGATCGAAATTCATGAATGTTTAAACTCATTCCAAGCATTAGTTCGTTCAAGAAATGTTGAACACAGTTAGAGCTTCAACGTTATATAGAAAAGGTCACATCGGATCATTATCCTTCGAAAATGAATACTGTTGTTGGTTAAATTACTATGATTGCTGTTATTATTATTTTTGTAGATTCTTTCCAAAGATGACATAGAAACTTGGTGTGTCTATACAATGTACATAAAGTATTCAACATTCGGAGCGCGTTTCGAATCGAGAATCGGTCTCTTGCCAATGCACACCATATATGTAGTACAGTAAGATAGAGTAAAGTCTATCACTGAGTCGATTGATCGATCGCGGTGCGCGCATACTTCCTGCCTATATGCAAGATGAACAGAGATACACACATATCGTATATACGAATAAAAAACTCGATGGGGATACATGCGGTTGTTCGACGAGACTTATACACGTCGAGAGACGTATGGATTTCTTATAATAAAACGATGGTGGTGCAGGTAGAACGAACATTTATTACATATACGTATAGATATATTACTGAAAAGCAATCATCTTCCCAATTTTTTTTATCCCCTCGTAGTCTTCGATATCGTTCTTTATTTTTTTCGTCTCTCAAGTTCGCTGCTTCTTCTGGCTATACTTCTACTCGTTTTCACGACTTGTTTATTCATCCGTTTTGTTACGATACAAAGCACCATTTGAATATAAAAAAAAAATCAATTTTTCAGCCAACATATGGGATTAAATCAATAAAATATATTGATCGTCGTAATTAAAGGCTGAATTGAACTTGTTAATCCCATATTCGTAGTCTTCATTTTTGTCTACATAATCATTTTGTCATCGAGTTAACATTTCGTTTTTTTTATAGTGGATAAATTAACGATGCGGTAAATGAAGGACCGTTATCTACCAACTAACATTATTCAGCATTAAATAACTGTATTTAATCTTCACCGGCAAGTAGTTTTCCTATATGTATACAGTCACATAGTGAAACGCTATTCGTTTCGTTCTTTCTCTCTATAAACTCGACGAAGTAGCAATCGCGTATCTCGTGTGTCCGCAATTTTTCCAGCAGTCTCGTGGTCGCTTGAGTATCGTTCGGCCGTTCCATAATGCATGGCTGTGGCTGCTGGAAGAATGCGACAACGACGACCGATGACGATATGATGGCAGAGAGTGTGGAGGGCGCTCGGAGCTGCGAGAGCTCGGCGCTGTATGTGCTTGTGTGAATCTTCGTCTTTTCTTGGTTCTCAGCTCTTGAGTTTCGCCTCAGATCTTGGCTCTCTAATATATACCATATATATATATATACATACGTGCTTGTCGGCTTCTCTTCGGTCGCCTTGCTCTAACCCGTCATTCCTTCTTCCTTTATGTCGTCTCTTTCGTCTCTCTCTCGCTCTCCTCTTCCCGTTCTCTCGTCTTCTTCATGCTCAGCCCGTATATACATTCGATGCGATCTTTGGTAACAAAAGGGCGTTGCCTGATAATACCTCGCGTTTGAAATCATGTGGACTTGTGCCACTTTCATTTTGAAAGCGAGTTTTGTACGTATAGATATGAGATGCAGCAATGTACGTACGAACGAACCGCCTGCTGCATCTCACGAGCGTCGCTCCTCTGGCAGCGAGCCGCGATCGCCGCACGCACATTTCGCGACGACGAGCGCGAGCAACGACCAGAGCCGAAGAACCGCACCGATGGCCAATGGCGCGAGTGAGAAGCTTTTTCGTTATGATCGTAATCTTATAACCCGACCAGAAGAGAGCCCTGCGGGCATCCTCAACCGGACGAACGAGTGCGGGAGCTCTTACGTACACTATATATATATATGTATATATAACACGAACGCATACGCACGCAGCCCTGTATACATGCACATGTAATTCTTTCAAATACACATATCTCTTGATGCTCTACGTCATGCAGAAGACGCTCACGATCATTTCTCGTCTCTCACGTTACGGTCTGCAAGTTTCTCCGGATTATTATATGAGCGTATATGCACATGCGTGTATGATTGAAACTGCAATTTCGAATACATTTAATATATATTTCAAGTATGGCGCTCAACGAAATGAAATTTCGTTAAACTATAAACACGATCAGCGTAGCCAATCGGTAAATCTTTTATACTGTTCATGAAAATTCATTTGATTCAAACGCGAATTCAATGCGAAATCGTAATTGGTAGATATATGACATGAAATAGTTATGGGACTAGGATATAATGTGTTCGAGTGGCATTAAATATGAAGGTTTAAATTTATTTTACTTGAAACTGCCGAGACTTTTCAAGTCTACATTTTTCATACATATTTTCACATGCGTTTACCATTCTATTTAATTCACGATATCCCTTCGCCATGAAAATCACTTCCAACTTTTGCTACATGTCGCTTAATTTCGAGTACCTGACATTCCGGGTAATGCTAGTAATAATGTGTTTTTTGTACTTATCCGAATGTGATCGCACTGAAAATCTTTATCTTATTGCTTTATCGATCTTGTCTCGTATCACAACTTTCGTTCCATTACATACGAGCCTGTCCCTTTATACCATCATCTCACCGGTACTTTGCCGCAACTGTATTTCCCCTCCTTTTCTTTCTCTGTCATCCTCATCAACTTCATCTTTTTTTCTTGTACCATTTTTGCCGCACGCTCCCAAAGTCTCGTTGTTGAAATCTAAACGGCGAATAATCGTGGGAACGACGTAGAAAAAATTTAGTGGTTCGCGAATATAATACGGAGTTAAGAGGAGACGTATACGATAGAAAGGGAGAACCATCTTAGAGGAACTTTTTGCCCGGAGGAACTTTTGTGCCTTCGATGCGGAACTTGACCAAGTTAATTCACGTTTTATTGTGTGCTCTCTTTCTCTGTTCTCACAGTTGAAACCTTCTCTCGCAGCTCTTTTATTATATCGAACGATAAAAGATCTTCGTCATACTTTTTTAAATCGAAAAAAAAAGTATTTTTCGTATTATAAATATAACGGTAAGAATGAAAAGAAACCAGAAATATAAAATATTACTTCTGAGTCATGAAAAATAATCAATGGAAAAAAAAAATTATGAAAAATAACTGAAAAGAAGGTAAAAAGAAATATCACAGACAGCCACTCTTTTTTATTCCGGCATTTTGGTCACGAGATTTTTGTTGGCTACAGCCACTTTGGCTGTATACTCGCAAACCAGCGTGGATGTTACCGTTGCAGAGTTGTTTCTGCAATGGATATACATGGGCGACAAAATAAATAAATTAATACGAGAAGAGCGAGAAAGCGAACGAGAGGAAAATCGCGAGGCGAAACTCCAAGCGTAAAGAGAAAAAACAAAAAGGTGTCTCTCGAGCTTCATAAACTATATATACGTATATTATCACATACATTCATATCTATATGCATAACGGTATTATACGATAAATGACATATTCTGAAGCGCCAGAGCAAAACGAAACTTGAAAAGAAAACAACGGTCCATCGCGTTCTCGTATATTCTATGTTGTTCATAAAATGCCATTATTTATTTCATGTCAAATCACGCGATGTTTTCACGGTTAAATAATTATTATTTCGAAGCTCGACACCTGAGATTTCAACATTAATTCGCGTACAAGCTCCATCAATTTTAGTTGTATGAAATAAAAGTCATTAAACAATTTTTCGTTCTGTCAAATTAGCTCTGAATTAACGTAACCAAAAAAAAAACGTCGGTTATGATAAATAAAACTAGGTGTGTCGATTCTTCACACGCGCTGGAAGCGAATACTTCTTTAAATTACGGTGATGTAACAAATTATATTAATAGAAGGAGGCTCTACGAAGGCAAATATTTTTCCTATGGTTAATGTAAAAACTATTTTCTATTGGGCTGATGGAAACAACATTTCAGGTAGTCTTGAGGAGATAAAAAAATTCATGTACTAGTTATACATTATAAAATGTGCAAAAATATCAAAAAATATCATACAATAACCTTTCACGGCACAAACTGTTCTGTATTTCAATTTTCCACATAACATAGATTGTGCAGATT
>JABMBV010073827.1:0-12964 GCA_018906735.1 Mesochorus sp. PSUC_FEM 10030011 | reverse complement strand
AAAAGTGTATATTGATTTATTTATAATATAATTAGTTATAAGTTTATAAGTTTTTATTATATATCATTCAAACTTAATAAACTGGTTTCTTTTCAGGATAAATATACAGCTGTTTTGAAACGAAGTGTTGAATTGTTTTGAAATTTTTTTTACATATACTTCATGTTTAACATTATTATAGAATTTTTTTTTCAGAATTTTCAGCAAGCTAAAATAAAAAAAAAATAATCGATTTTTTTCAAAATTGAAAATAGTTGCCATTTTCTATCTAGTATATTAAATTTTTTAATTTTAAAGTCAGAATCGTAATTAGCGATCCCAAAAACTATCAGAATATTTATGATTTTGAAAATAAGTTTCATAGAAAATTGTACTCAAAAAAATTAATTGTGAGTATAAACAATTACCGACAATCTCATCAGGTATTATCTTCATCAAGCATATTTTTAAAAATCGCTGCAATATTTATACTAAGTATATGATATCGCAAATACATGTGTCAGGCATCGTGCAAGATTTTTCTTAGAACAAGTAAACGAGTTCGCGAGAACGTGTGTGTAATGACAGTAATCTTGAAGCGATACGTATGCTACTATTTATTAATGTGCCTGGACCTTTTCCCCTATACTTTCAATGTTATTACGATCAGGCATTAATGAGCATGTGTGTATATATATGTAACAGTGAAATATTGATGTGATATGTAATGGCACAGACCGCGTCACATAGATTTGCCGAATACTGTAACACCTCATTGTGGATAGTGGAACGTACGAGGTTACGAACGACCTGAGTCTCAATATAGTCAACGTCTCGACACCAGCGCGAAAACTAGAGTTCGCTTCCCAGTCCGTTTATGTATTATACGTATATTTTCCGTATATATTTATGTATATACGTACATATATATTATAAAGTTCGCGTCGCATTCTATATGTATCCAGTGCCTTCTTCGCCGTGGCCCGGTGTATCGGGGCGTTGTGGAGGCTCGACGTCACCCTATCGTAACCAGTATGGTCTACTGTTTCGCTCACCTCCATGCGCCCGCAGAAACTAGTTACGAAACTTCTTACTTTCGACCTGATGCTGCTGCTGCTGCTGCTGCCACTTTACCTCCCACACACTCTAGCAAGACAGATAACGGCGAGAAAGGGCGCGTGCCCCGTCCACAACCTCAGATACATTGGCTCGCTGAATCCGTTGTCGACGCCAAGATTTTCCCTTCTCTTACCTCCTCCTCCTTTTCCTCTCCGACGACACTCTTGTGACAACGGGAATCCTAAAGTTGGGGAGAAAATTCACTCGAATAAATTTCATCTTGTTCACACGAATTTCATTACATGTAAAACAGTAGTTTTGTTGGACGGTATTCAAATCAAATATGCCCATTTGCTTTTTCTTATAAAGGCGATCCTTCGCCTTCAGTTTAGAAACGTGCGATGATTTTGTTTGAGCGAAAAAAGGAAAAATCGTTGAACTGGAGAATATTATTCTTACTTGGTCCGATTCAAAATTTTTTAGATTTCAAATATGATATAAAAAAGAAAATCAATGAATATTGTAACTCTTCATTGCAGTTGGAGGATAGAGGCTAACTGAGCTTGAGAGACTCTATTTTTCGAGATTATTTTTCGTCAGAGTGAAAAAGACTAAAAACAGCTAGGAAAAACTTCTTGTCCTCAAGATGGCTATCGCTTGTACTATAGAGGGCGTGTGACCGACAAAAACTTTTTTTTTTTCTAAAACACGTGCGAACGAGAGAGAAATAGCACTCGCGTATCACGATGAAATATAGCAAGAGTGCGACGAGTACTTTTGCTCCTGATAGCTTTTATTTTTATTCTCACGATGCTTTTGCTTTGTATTGCTTCCTTTCTACGCCCACGCGTACTGAGAGCTTACCGGATTGAATCGTGTCATCTCCAACTTCTTCAGACGTAATATAGCCCTTATACCGGTGTAACGTGAATCCTAAAGTCATTTCTACGTTACATGCTCGCGTACACTCACACACCTACACACTTATAGAACACACATAGAAGATCGTGTCATCTGCTTTTTTGTTCGAGTATTGGAACCGCTCGCTGCTTACGTCTACTGCGAAAAATGTTCTTTCCGTCTCTGGTATCTCTGGTTGTGTCCTCTCGGTTCGTTAGTGGCCCTCAAGTCTTGCCTCCCTCATTCCTTCTCTCAACTCTCTGTCCCTTGATGAGACTTTCATCTCATCGGAACAAGACAGTGCTTACTTTTTCTCGGTATTTTTAACGCGCCACAGACAATGCCACTCACAATTTTACAAAGGGCAAGGACGTTCGATAGGGCCTGGTTCTAGTGAACTTACGGTCTCCCCCACCCTCCCTCCCAACACTCTCAGACATCGAACCAATTTCTCGGCTTCTTATTTCTCTGGAACAGACGCCTTCGCTCGTTTTCTTTTACGTCACTGTGATCGGTCCACTATTTTCATTACTCCTTGACATTCTCAATACATTGCTAACTTCATCTGTTTCTTCGTTGCGTACAAAAGGTCGCTTTACACCAATTTTATCAAAAGTTCGAAATCTATACTTCATCATATGTATATTATATAGAGCGATCGCACTTTTATGTGAATTCATAAAAACATTCGAGAGAATTATAACTTGCTAATGTAACAAAATATCTTTTTTATCTCATAATTGTGAGATTACACTTCTTACTCTCTTTGATTTATTAGCCTCTAAATGATATTTATTTCATCTCGCTATTTCGTTAGCCAAATTTATAACGAGTTGATATGGCATAGATACAATCTTTTGCATCTATCGAACTCATTATCGAATCAAATTATTATTGTTAATTGTGCACATTACGTACGAATCGTAATGATTGGATCGCGAACAATTATTTGTACGTTGCAAATAATTATTCAATGCTTCGAATAATAGTAGAATGATAAGAGCGTATTTTCACATCGTTTAAATTAAAAAAAAAATAATTAAAGCTATATTAAAATAATATTGATCCGTACTAAAAACGATACATTTTTTTTTTTAATAATTAAAGTGAAAAACGCTGAAAAGTTAAAACATTCACGAAGTTGCTCTTGAAAATTCGTTCTGTTTTGAGGTGATTTTCTTCCGGAAGGTGTATGTATTTGGCTTAAAACTTTTTAACGCATCTCCTGTCGGGCTAAACTCCATTAATATTTAATTTTAGTTCCAGTAACATGAGATTTACACAGTTATTACGGAATTATGTCGCAAGTTTCATATTCTTTGATGTAGTCTTTAACTTCTCAGGTTGGTCATAATAATTTTTAAGTGTTGGTAAATTTTGTGCGTAGAAAATTTGGCTCCGCGAGTCTATATCTCCAAAAACTTGTGTACACCCAGGGATTTAATATAATTTAATGGCTAAGCGCAAATTATCTGGTTAATGATTTCATTCGTTTATTAAGTACGATCATCTACAGTTTGAACTTTTGAGAGTTTCAAGTTGTTATTGTTGTCGCTGGAAAAGTTATTATATCTCAGAGAAAAAAAAATATATATATATGGAGACTAAAAAATTACACACGACTTTGTTCGGCTTCAAAACGTAGTAAATATTAGTGAATTTGAATGAGTGCATTCTGCCTACGATTTGCATTTATTTTTGAGCACACTACTTTCCATCATAATTACTTTTCTAAAATAAAAACAAAACATTCATAAATAAAAGTATTTAACAAAATAATAAAATAAAAGAATTATGCATGGCTTTATTTACCTTTAAAACGTAATAAACATTAGGGAATTTGAATGGGTGTGCTCTACCTACGATTTACATTTATTTTTGAGTAGGCTGCTTTCCATCATAACCAATTTTTTAAATTAAAAACAAACATTCATAAATAAAAAGGTTTTCCAACGAAAAAAAGAGAAGACAAAAATACCAATGTTTTGTTTGCGAGGGAAGAAAAATGATAGGACATAACACCGTCACATTTATGGATGCAAAAACGTGTGGATGTGACGCGAACTGCGCGACGAAATTATTCAGGCCGATATATGCGTGTACATTAATGTTACTGAATTAAAACTATAACTGAAAAATACAAGAAAATAATTCCATTTTTGTTTTCATTGCAAAAAAAAACTCTCGCATACGTTCCCATATTTTTTGAATAATTTGTTGCCCTCAGCGATACACGTTAAGCTGCTGAATTATTTTTGCAAATACACCAGTACATGCATACGTGCATTTTCTTCCTTTTTTTTTTCTTTCGGTTTTATCAATGTATGTGAATTACAAGCCTGCATCACGTATATACTAGCATCGGTAAAAATATAGAATTTCACATAAAAAGCATCTACCGTAAGAGCACGCGGTGCATAATTGAAATTATAATTGCTATTTGAAAGTGGAATTTTCGTGTCCCCGAGATGGCGAGAGAAGGAGAGATAATAAGAGAAATGAGAAGAAGGAAAAGAGCAGGAAAATGGCGCGTGCGCTTGCACCCACGCATACGAATATACACGATGTATAAAGTGTGTGTGTGTGTATATGAGTTAAGTATAAAAAAATGAGGGTGCAAAAAGGGGGTGACATCAGGTTAAAATAGGGTAAAAGAGACTTATATATCTATACCTATATGCATTCATTTGTGTGGCCATGTGAGGATGACGTATTTACGGAAAATATCTGTACTATACTATGCAAATACGTGCAATGAATACGTTAATAGGAAAGCTAAGTGCAAGGAGGAGGCTCTGGTATGCCACAGGTCGGCGATAAGGCTGCGATAGTCATACGTAATATAGCCACAAGCTGAAATTTTTCCATCGTCATGAAAAGAGAAAAATAAAAGTGGTAATTAAAAAAATAAACACGATACGAATACCCAAAGGCATTAAGAGAGAGAAAGAGCGAGAGATGCACAACATGGATACAAAAAAAAATGAAGAAAAAACTTTTTGATAGAATCCAGAAAAAAAAATAATGGTGAACGCCTGAGGTCTTGAGCTTGCGAGAGTTTCTTCCGTTCGCTCTCGTTTATTCGTTCATTCTCGAAAATTGCTCTCTCTATCTTTCTCTATCTTTCTACACACACATATATATCCACACTATGATCCCTTTCGGCTAACTTCTCTTGCTGCTTTTTTATTTACTTATTTTTTTATTTTTTTTCATCGTACACGGCTTCTGGCTCTTTACTGTACCCATTTTACTGGCTCTTCGAGCATCATCCTCCGAATTCTATTCTACTCCTCCCCCTTCTCTCACTCTCTATCTGTCCCATCAATGCTTCATAGCCGCTTCTCCTCCCCTCCCTCCACGAATTCGCTTTAGCTACAAAAGAGTCGTCGGACTTTTCCGAAAAATTTGCATGACAGAGAGAACGTCGAGGGTCCGAGAATGTCGGTTTCGACGCAAATGTTTGCCTTGCGTATGGCGCTCTCTCTTCTCTCTCTCTCTCTCTCTCTCTCTCTCTTTATCGCCACGACTACCTCAGAGGTATTTTCTCTGCAGCCCTCGAGTCATCGCTATTGCGAGTACAGCCACATTCCGCCATGATGAAAGCTAGATAATGTGTGTGCGTATGTGTAGAGAGACAAGGATGTTGATTATCCGAATGGAAAGTCAAAATAATCGTGTCATTTTATGACGTGAATACGATGCTTTCGACGTAATTATAAAAAGAAACAACTACGGGAACTTCTTTTATTTACCAAATCAAATAATTACAAATCCAAGTTGTAAGTTACACAATTGTCATACAATTTTATTATTACTTCAGTCGTTTTTTTTTTGCTGATAAAATAGCTAACGACAAACGAAAACCATTTTCAGGAGGAAACAAAATTAAGTTTTGCAGAAAAAAGTGTTCATATGATATAAGGGAATTGACAATCTACAATCCATTTACAGAAGAAAACAAAATTAAGTTTTGCACAAAAACGGTTTTTATGGTATGAGAAGAGTGCAATCTAAATGGGTGTTATCGGAATCTTTAATCTCTATTTAGATACCGCTTCACTTTCCATATAATGTCCTACACATTTAAATAAAGTATTAAGCTGAAGCTATACCATCTGAGAAAATGATAATTCGAGGTCGACACGTATGTATATACGCTATGCATTTGCAGAATATTATTTCCTAGGCCTTGTCTAATGAGTTCGAGTTAACTTGTGCATTGAATCGTTAAATTATTAAGTGCCTACATTCTGAAATGAAGCTTTATGGAAGCACTGTACCATATATTGCCTGTTACGTTGTTATAAATAAGTTTATAATATTATATCTCTATATTGCGTTCAGTACGGGGAGTTTCTGTTCATCAATGTAACGTTTCATCGAAAAGCAATAAAAAAAAACCTTTTACGACAACGTTAAAAAACAGTAGGTCAGTGTGACGTCACTCGAGTTTCAGCACTCATTTGGACAAACGTAAAAAAGTAACGTAGCATGTTTAAAAAACAAAAAAATAAATAAATGAACTGAACTCAATAAGCATCGGGGCGAAAGCACTCAAAGCTGATTAATTCAATTTAAATTAAAATTCATATCGATCCAACCGAATGTATTTGAATAAAGACAAATGTCAATTTATTTATCTTCAAATCGTTATACGCGAATGAGGATCTGAAAATATAAATTCTCAAAATAAAATGTATGTCATGCATACAAATTTGGTTCCGAGGCAAATTTTTATTCATTTGTCGATGATTGAATTTTCGTGAATTGGCCGAAAACCCGTATTTCTCTGAACGATAAATAACCAAATAAGAAAGAAAAAAAAACGTATGAAACAAAAATTATAATAATATCGAAAAGGGAACTAGTTCTTTGAAGCGCTTGATCGGGGCTGGTAACATCGCGGCCAGTGGGTAAGGCACGTAGTAGTCGGATGTCTGCGATATATGGCATACCCGCTGGCCCACTTTTCACCAAGCACACGACCGCTACTACTGCAGGGCGTCCGATCGGACGTCGACTCTTTCCACGTGTTGCTCTAGCTCTCACCCGTTCGCGCAATCGCTTTGTCGTTCTTCCTTCTCTTTCGCCCTTTCTCTCTCTCTCTCTCTCTCTCTCTCTCTCTCTCTCTCACTCTCTCCCTACCCTTTTCTCTCTCTCACCCCCGGGTTTTCTCTCTCACTCTCTCTATCTCTCTCTCTCTCTCTCTTTTTGCCTCTCGCTGTTGCAGCATCGACAGAAGAAGGCTTTACACAAAAGGAACGAAAGAAGAGTGAGTGAAACGGAAATATATAGCCGCTAACGAGGACCCCGCCCTGGTGACGTCACTAACCCACCCAGCGTGACGCGCGGGTCGCGCACGAGAGGGATGAGCGATATTCGAACGTATAGATATGCGAATTGCCGAGAAACAAGGGCGTAAACTCGCAGAGTTTGATACGTCCAATTGTGCGAGTTACGCCATTTACTTTTTGTCAAATTCATGTACGTATGTGTGTGTGTATGTGTGTGTGTGTATTTATAAATGTATACATAGAAATATTTCTAGAAGTGGCGAGAGAGGGCGCGTGCGTGCAATATCGGGAGATTCGTACATACATATGTGTACGTTAGTCTGTATAGGTATAAAATTGAGCATATCCCTCCCTTCGGACCATCGGTTTCAAGCAGTTTGTGTGCATCTCGCGTGAAAACTGGTCTGCCACGTCGCACATACGCTTATATATGTATGTGTGTAACATAAGAAAACGTTTGCGTATATGAGGAAGAGAGAGAGAGAGAGAGAGAGAGACAGAGGGAGAAAGATAGAAAAAAGATACGTGAGTATATAGGGCTTTTGTAGAGCTGATACCTCCGGTAAAATATTGTCGTACCTTTGCAAACATAAATGAAAGCACTGTTCGAGCAATCTTTACCAAAGGTCAAGTTTCGTAGCATGTGGTTATGTCATTCTTTCTGACACCGCTTTTACGCTTCGATCTTCCAGCTCCAGTTTTATACATAGAAAAATCTATTGTCCAACAATGTAGCAATGTATTGAGACGCAAGCACCAAATAAATAAATTGCATTTAAGCTAATCAAGATTTTTCGTTGAATGATTATTTCTGTGAAATTAGCTCTGGTTTCGGCAGGGTGTATCAAACGATCGATCAATATACGGGATATATGCTACATTAGAATTTCATATAACTGTACTGCCGAGCTCAGAGTTCATATTTAGTTGAATGGAGACGTGTAATGGATGAAAATTCGATAAAGAAAAAAATTAAGAAGAAACTTAGCCATATATAGTCAATGATGAAATTGCGCCACTTTTATAACGAGTTTAATTGCAACATTGAATAAATTCTGTCGTTCAGTAAATATAATTTATAAACGTCGAACAAAGTTCATAGCGGATAAAATTTCACGTAGGAGTAGTCAAATAAAGTTTGTTTTAATCTTGTAATAAAGTTTCTTTTAAACGGATAAAATTACTTTTGCTCCGGTTTAAAGAAGAGATTTGATAACGCGAGGGTTACAACTCTCCACTAATCTAAATTGTAACATCAGATAAATAAGGCGCATGGTTTACGAGGAGTTGGTCTTGAAGAAAATTTTTCATGTCAACTTTGAACACTCGCCGCGCGTATAACCGTGTTATTCGAGTGTTCGTCTCGCACAGCGAAATACGGTACTTGATTATAGAAATCTCCACTATCAGGCATATTATATGGGACGTGTGGTGGTAAAAGATTGTATTGCCTCTCGCAGCGTTTTATACGTGCTGATAAATATGTATATATTTGGTTGAAAGAAATAAAACGAGGGAAAATGGCTGTGTGAAGGAGAGTGGATCGGGTGGACGCGCGCGCTTTAAACTCTCGCGAGGAGCACGCGCGCTCTCGCTTCGACGGTAGAGAACGTCGAAGAGGGGGTGTATCGACCCCAGCAAGATTCGCGATTCTTTTCTATGCTCTCTCGGCATGAACCTTACGTCAGAGCAGGAGACGATGGGATGAGAGAAAAGAGGGAGTGAGTGAGAGTTAGAGAGAGAGAAAGAGAGAGAGAGAGAGAGTGAGAGAGGGGTGGTTTGAGATGAAAGGGGAAAAGTTTGGGACGCGCGAATACATATAGAGCAGGCTGCAAAAGATGGACGCGCGGGGCTTATACCCGGTGACGTCACGGATGCTCCGACGCGAAAGAGAGTAAAGGGTTGAAGCTCGGATCCCACTGTCATTAAGCTACTGTATTTTATATATAGAATTGAAAGACTGAAATATTTTTAGTTCGAAAAATAAAATGAAAGATCGTGAATCACAGAAATATATTTCTTTTTTTTTTAACGATGAGAGCCCTTGCATTGCACAAAATGTTATTGATACCGTTGCTCCAACAAATTATCGATGGTCGTATCTCGAGAAAAACTTTTTTTTTCAACGATATTTTATTATCGACGAGTTATTATAACTGAATTAAAATTACTATTAACGCGTAAATAAATTATATACGATTCTATCAGGATATCGAATATGGAGTTTCTATCTTTGTTCATGATGTTGCACTGTCGTTTGTCGAAGCTCGATACGCGAACGCATTCACCTATAAAATTGGTCAAAGCTCGAGTTTTTATCCAACGAAAAAATCTAGCAGCTTGTTGCAGTTTCACAACGGGAGTAATACGAGATCCTTCTCTCGCTCTCTCTCTCTCTCTCTCTCTCTCCTTCCTTCTCTGCCTCTCTCACCCTTCGAAAGCCAGTGGAATGCATTTTTCTGTGTCGAATTTACAATAGATACGAACGAGAGTTGATGTGTATATGTACGTAAAGCCAGTCATAGAGAAATTCTTCGTCCTTCTCGTTTTCAACTCTAACTCTCTTGCTCTCACTGACGTTATACATTCAGGGAGATCTCCTCTCTATATACATATCGCTGGCTCTCTTGTGCTATGACTGCTTCGTACTAGACAACGTTCGCTCGATTAGACCGGAGATTGACGAGAATCAATCCGTTATAGAGGATAGAGTGGCCAAGGGAGAGAAACATAGAAACAGAGAGAGAGAAAGGGAAAGGGAGATGCAGATAGGAACCCAAAATGTCGAGCGAGAGAGTTTCGAACGTTCTAGGGCAGTGAAGTTATTCACCCAACACCCAATATGCACTCTCTGCGTCTCTCAGTCAGACATATATGTATGTATAGATATGTATATACAATATATGTACTCGATTACCGAAGTCTCTCTGTGATTCGACACGAGCATTTTCACTCCACGCTCCTCGTGCACATTTGCTCTCGCAAATATACACACGCATATACGTGCGCGTAAATCTGCAACGAATATTCAATACGAAGAAAAAAATATACCTCACTTTTGCAGCGTGCATGCTCTCTTCTCATTTATCCTCCAGTGTTTATTTTCCTGGGAAAGTCCGCGTATAAATTCAATATTCTCCAGTAAAAAACTTTGAAATTATTCAGTAGAAGAGGTTCGTGTGTAGTCGGCCCGAACGTATTTTCCTCCTTTTTTTATTTCCTCTTCGATACGAAAAATCGTGATTGTTTTTTATTTTTTTTTTATTTTCAACTGCATCTGTTAATATCTCACGAGATTTTCAACTACACCGATAGTATTCAGCGAGCGGAAGAACTCGGGTTTAGAAATTACAAGCTCAAGTCGATATGTCTACAGCGATATCCGAATTGGATATACTATCTCGAGACAGGGAACAGACGGATATCTGGCCATATTGGCTGAGTATTGGATACGATAGAAGTACATGGTCATTGCGTTGAAGTCAAGGACGAGGAACAGATGAGAGGATATATGAAATCACCGGTGATCCGTCGTCCGGTCTGAAATGCTGCGCGACGTTCGGACGATTCGACGAGAGATTGACGAGCACCAATCGGTTATACAGGCTGAATGTAATAGCGTAGGTAATATTGGGTACTAGTACGGAGATATCGAAAGCAAGGTAGAGAAATTGAAGAGAGAAAGAGTAAAAGAGAGAGAGAGAGAGGGAGAGAGAGGTGGGAGGGGGAGTCAAGTGAGATACGGACGTTGAAATTGAGAGATATCGAAGCAGAAACGGGACAGAGAGTGAGAATTTCGAATTGCCAAAGGTGGAAGAGGTGAAAGAGACGAGGTCGAATTCGATTATTCCATTACCTGTCTCGCTCATCCCCTTCGTCTTGCTATCTGCGCTGCTGCCCTTCCTTCTGCCACGTTATATAGAAGGGCAAACTCACGGCGCTTCTATTCGGAAAGCTTGAGCGATGACGTGCAGCTACGGATCGGGGTAAACTGGGTCACGTTAAGGAAATATCTTTGTCAGTAATAAATATAAATGTATTATTGCACAAGTCAATTAAAGTTGGATTATTTCTTTCGAAAAATCGTTTGGAAAAAAAGTATGGGAAAATTAAACTTTATGACGAAAAATTTAATAAACTTTGTTTTCAAAATTATAATGTAACCATTTATTTTTGCTCGAAGCATACAAAAATTAGTTTGTTCTTTAAATAAATATGTAATATGAAGCCTCTGTGAGCAGCTGAAAATTCAGAGAAAAAGAATTCCCTCCTTAGTAAAATACAAAAAGTGGCAGCCAGGAGCAACTTCATTTTTCAAGATCGAAAAAATTAAAAAATTCTCTTTGGAGTTTGGGTAAATGCACTGACGTATATACAATAAAATTCGTGTAATAATAAGCAAGCTTCGAGCTTTTACATAGCAAAGCCATAAAAGTTTCAGCCCGCACTTTCCTCGCGATGAATTTTCTTGCTTTTTTTTCGCCATCTCTTTTTTCTTCCTCGATTTTCGTGTCTGCAAATGTATGCGCGCGTGCGTATGTATGTTAACCTGTATAGATGGGCTGATGTATGCGACCAGATTTTTCTCGTATGTATAATGAAATGCGCGACGTCAGTCACGACATGATGCGATGCGAAGCTCGCGAGCGCATTTGCGTATGGAACGCGCTCTTTCAAGTTTTTCTCGTTCCTCTCCTTCTTCCTTCTCCTTCTCTCTCGCACTCTCATTTTCCAATACAGGCTGTCTGTAGTTTCTCTTCCTTTTTTTTCTGATGTTCTCTTCCTCGTTTCGTATTACCTTTTTTATCTCTCGGATCTCCCTCTCTCTCTCTCTCCCTTTCTCTTTCTCTCTTGTGATATCCGCTCAAAATTCCTCAGTAAAGATTTTTAACGTTCTCCAAAAACCTCATCCATGGTACTAAACGCTACAACTTTCTCATATTTCTATCTCATCAGTTTTTTCATTACATTATGTTTTTTTCCTGGCAACAATAAATTATTTGTGTGAATAAACAACCGTGAGTAAACAAAATGTGCGCGTCATGAATTACAAAGATTTTTCGGATGTTGAAAGCTTTAATCTGAATAATCTGTAAAAACCAAATTACCTTTTTCGTTTTTGCTAATACATTGCTGCAAAACCTTCAACGACGTGCATAATTATGGTAAATATCCCAATTATTGAACCGCTAAGGGTCTGTGGAATTGAATTCGGTGAGAAAAAAATATAAAATCAAGAATAAAACCATCGCTTTCATGTTCAAATGATATTTTGATATTTTTACTTTCGAAAAATGACCCTTTAAATTATTTTGAAATGATTTCAAACGAAGCAAAAGAATAAAAATCTAAAGCATGCAAATGTCCCAATTATTGACCACTGGAAGTGCCTATGTCCTTAATATTGAACAGGTATGTCTCAGTTATTGAACACTCTCGAGAATTTTCTTTTTTCGTTCTGAAAATATTACATTTGGGTACAATATTAAGAAATAAAAACGAAATCAAACAAATGGAGGTGAATAAGAAATAATTAAAATACAAGATAGTGTTTAATAATTGAAACATTTACCTTTTTCCCATTTTTATTTTTCTTTCAATAATAATAGACACAGACACATTATTGCTGCATCAAAATCGTGATATATGTTTTGTCATTCGTTAACTTAATACTTTTTCGTATTTATTACTAATTTCTTAATTATTTTTTACTTTATTATTTATTATTT
>JABMBV010073716.1:0-12966 GCA_018906735.1 Mesochorus sp. PSUC_FEM 10030011 | reverse complement strand
AATATTTTCAAGCCGTTTTTATTTTGATGGATCAACGATGATTTCCAATAAAATATTTTTCTTTTTTCTTCTTTTTTTTGTTCTAGCCTTAAATTTTTTTAATATATATTTTTTTAAATATTTCGAAGCCGATTTTATTTTGAATAAAAGAAAAAAATTCAAGCCAGCTCGAATTGGAGCCTAATCTCTTTGTATCCTCGTTTAATTTATCGGTTTGTATAAACGAGCCTCATAGAAACATAATAGGTAAGCAATCAAGATAACCGAGGGAACGCTAGAGTTTTCATGAATTTAACGCCGAGGTGAAAGGTTCTATGCCCAATCGAGCGAGCAGGCGCGCGACCGTTGTTCGGTATTATAATGCTTGCATCATTTGTGGTACAATACACTTCAGAAAGAAAAAAATATATGTGAACATACACATATATATATTTATCCTTTCCCACTCCGGAGTTGAATTCTCTCCATACGAAATACCACTCGAGAACACGAGCGTTCTATAATGCTCCAGTGAGTACGGTCCGTAGGTTGAATGACCCAGTTCTGGACATTTTTTTTTCGTTTGCTTTGAGATCAATTTTTTTTAATGTACCGAGAGATGACTGAATCATTTTTTTGCCCTGTCCCATGAAATTGAGAAAATCTCTCTCTCATGACTATTTTTTTTTTTTCAGGTCTCACAAGCGTGCGACGTTTTTACGACTTGGTTTCGAAAAATGGGAAAATTTTTTATGGATCTTAATACGAAGGAGAAAATCTTTTCCCTTAAGTAGCATATAATTTTTGTCTTTGACGTAAAAACTCACCGTTACCATTTTTCGTAGTATTGTTGGCAAAGGAATGAAGCTTCTTCCATCCCTTCCAGCCCTTCTTCCAAATCATCGCAGCCTTCGTTTTTCGCTGTCCATTCGACACGTTCAATTTGACCGGTGGTCCATTGGCACTTCTTCCAAGACCACGACGGAGCGAGCCCAGACCAGATCTGTAAAAGGATGAATATTTATGTGTGTGTGTGTGTGTGTTTGTGTGTTAGCAGTGAAGAAAGGGACACCAGCGAGCTGAGGCTGAAATTTCAGTGCTATAAAATGCTCTGGTGGGATTACTCAAGTGCTGGTGGAATACTCGTCCTACCTGGACGGACCACTCGCGCAGTTCGGCAGGTAAACGATTCGAAGAATTGAAAGAAAGAGAGAAAGAGAGAGAAGAATCTTCTTGACGAAGAAACCGAGGACCAGAGCAAAGATACAAGAAAAAGCCGCGACCCAACCACCCGGACAGTTACTTTTCAATAAGAAACTTATTTACACTATTTCTCTCTTATTTCACGTCGCGGTCAAAAGTCTCCGACCCACGAGCCACCGTCACGCTTTTTATTTGCACACCAAGTACCGTATATGTTTTACTCTTAATTTTCAACGGCCCCCCCAGGAGGCCGTCAGCTGATTTATGCTGCTTGGACTATTATATTTCGCATTCGAAAACCAAATGAAAAGGGAGAAAGGTGCCAACGAGTAACTTTCCCCAAAGCATATGCCAATTTTTGTCTCTACCAACTACGTCTACTTATTACTTATCAATTTTAATTAACAATGATTAACTTTTGCAATTTCAGACGGTGAATGACCCATCATCAGCGTTTGAGAGTTAAAAAATCAATTTTTTGAAAAGCCCTACATACAGACATAAATTATGTTGCTCTTAATAAGAAAAAAAATTTTATTTTTGTTTTAATAACCACTTACAAGGAGATTTTTGAGTTTTTCAACATAAAATTTTTTTTTTTTTTCGAATTAAATAATAAAGTAATAAATGTCTAATAAAGTAATAAATAAAATTCGTTGGAAATTAAAAAAATTGCAGGCAAAGATGGTATCCTGCTTTAAAATCGCGATTTTCATGGGAGATTTCGAAAAATTGTGATTTTCAACAAGAAATATCTTGATTTCCATATGATGAAACTTTCTTAAATTTTACGCATACTTGACTTGATTTTACACGTACTTGTTTTTGAAAAGTTCATGGTAATTATCAAGAATTCACCTTTCAAAATCGTTTTACGAAAGAGCATTCTTATTCCAATAGCAGAAGATGCATTTGGCCAGGACACTACCGCGCGTCTTTTGATATTGGAAGAGAGAAAACAAGAGGAGGGGGGGAAATGGAACTCCCGCACCTGCGGCATAATATTTACCTGTAACTCGCGCTAGAACTGAATCCGCTGTCAAGGTCGCAGCCGATCGGCGACAGAAGTTCATCGGTAGGGCTCATGGAGGCCAAAAGTTGTTCGGTCGAAGCGACGCTGTCTTCGGCATCTCGATTTGCCTCGTTTTCCTCGCAGTTGTCGTTGACCGTTGGCATGAGCATCGCCTCGACACTTAGATTCAATTCACCGAGTACCCGACGATGCCGGGATTGCACTCGTCTGACTTCATCAGCGACGAGGGAACGATGACTGCCGTGGAGAGCGCGTCGGCATTGTCTACTGTTGAAATAAACCAAAGATACGAGAAAAATGGTTAATTGCCAACGATTTACAATCGCAATAAAAAAAATTTTAATTAAATTTCTTTCTCATCAGAGCCCAAGAGAATATTATTCAAGGTCATTCGATGAAATAAAACTGATGATAATTTCATATGAATCTTACATTCTTATGAGCAAGAACCGCAAAAATACGACAAAGAATTAAAGAAAGAGAGAGAGAGAGAGAGAGAGAGAAAGAAAGAAAGAGACGAAGAAAAATATTTGCCACAGTAAATAATTTGCTCTGGCGCTCAATTGACCAAGGAGGGCGCGACGTCCGGTCTCGTCGCATTATGTGTACAGACGACGTGGCGTTTTCGCTGAGAGAACATTGCCCTTGGTATACAAGCCCGAGGGACATTACAACGCTCGCATGTACTTTAATCCACTCCCCCGAGCACACACGATGGTCACTTGTCGTCAACGCGAGTCTTGGGACGAATCAAAACGAAATGAGGCGCAATGAACGTGCGTATGCATCAATTCCACGTACCCAAGAGACATCATAATACGTGGATCGTCAAGTGGATCATGAATAATCTTATATCCCTTCTCCCCCCCCCTCCTTTTTATTCTTCGGATGATGGATCTCTCCGAGAATTTAAACGACAAGAAATTCATCTTACTCGTTTCGTTTATCAACGGGATGCGGGAAGATTCGTTTGATGACCGAAACAGAGAAATGTGAATGTTTAACATGGACCACAGGTGCTCGTCCTACCGTTAAATCGTACCACACGGAAGTCTCTCGACGGCGCAACAAATAGTCGAGTAGAGAAAGAGAGAGAAAGAAACGAGAACAAGACTCTGGGTGGCGCTCGCGTACCTCTTTCTCTCTTTTATAGTTTATTCTTTATAACTCTTTTGGTATACGATCGCCGCCCAATTACGATTATTACGGAATTACAAGGCGGATAATCAATGCCCCGGGGCAGCAGGTGAAGCTCTGAACTCTACAAGGGCTCTCCTCCTCCCCCTCCCCTTTGCTTTGCTCGTTCTCTTCGTCCGCGAGATCGCTCGAGACACGCGAGTTAAATCGTGTTCGCCATATATATATATATGTGTATATTTGTGTGTATATGGGTGAAGAGAAACGATATACAACTCGTGTACGAGAGGGGGAGGAGAGAAGAACATGTATTAACCGATTCTTTCGCTCTCTTATCGATGAATTCTCGCACGATTTCACCCTCAGCTTTTTACCCCTTAATGTTTCATACATGCACACTTATAAATATGGTTTTTTCTTTATACTTTCTTCTTGATCGCGCTCGGATATTTTGGTTACAATGAAAATGTAATAATCAATGATGAATCAACCAGGGGAATTTTTTTATCGAGCCATATCGAAAAAAATAACGTTTTGAAGTTCGTCTCTGTCACCACTATTTTGCATGAAAAATGCAATAAAAATGTTTGATTACAAACTTCAATATGTGTTTGATAAACACTAAAAAATGGAATCCGGTCAATTTTTAATATTTTTTTTATAATTTACGCCTTTTTTTACTGATCATAGATTTGCATTACCCCTTAAAAAAGAGAAGAAGAAAAAAATACAATTGTTCACCTGATTTCCGATATTTCCTCGTAGATGTTTTCCTCAGTGCCGTATCTCGTGACGTAAGTGTGACGTCTTGGACCCTGAGTATCCGGAGTGTTGTTTCTCTGGATCGTCGCCGAGGGGGATTGATGAGAGGACGCATGATGATGGTGATGATGATGATGAACGAGTCCAGGGGCGGCCTCGATTGGATACGAGGGGTGGGAGCGACTTGGACCGGGCTCGTAATAAGCGTACGAGTAATCCTGCATCGAGCGTTGGATGGTCGGGTCCATCGTCGCGACGGGCGTTTGGATCAACGAGCAATTAACCAAATTCGTCATATCCATGGAAATCTGGGACGTCTGAGGGGGCGGATACGGTGGTGGCGGTGGAAACTCCAGGTTGGGACGACGAGGCGCCGCTCCGACGACCACACCTGGACCACCAGCACCCAGTGACGAAGCCATTTCTCATCTTTTCACCTGCATCCTGCGCGTCCGGGCGTTTTCAATGTCGAGAGAGAGAGAGAAAGAGAGAGAAATCTTCGTTTTCCTCGCGTCTTTTCAATCCTCTGACATGTCGATGATTTTTTTATTCTTCCTTCCCCAAAAGGTCTCACTCCCCTGCAACAATATTTTCAAACGACAATGCTCAGTATACGAGAATTTAGAGGCGGAAAAAATGAATTTTCACGCGGGATTATTGTATACAGGGAGGGGGGGAGTCAAGTTTCTTTTGGATTGAAACTCAAGGGTAAAGAGAGAACGGAGGCAACAACGTTTTCCTTTGAACGCGTAGAAAACTACCGAGGATTCCAACAACACGCGCCGCAACTTTTTGTCTCGAGGTATTCTGAAAGGAAGAGGGACGAGGAACATGTGCCTCGGAGACTCGTGAATAAAACCTCGATTATTCCCTCCGTTGCTCGCATTTAGCGGTTTTCTCTCATTCTCTTTCTCTGAGACCACACTGTTCGAGGCTGAATACCCGTATGAAAGACGGATAGAAAAACAAGAGAAGACGAGAAAACGAGAGCGCTTGTTGAACTTGGTAAAACGGGAGATAAGAAGGTCGATGATTGTTCGCATTACACCGCTCCGGAGAGCGTTTACAGTTTTCAAATCTATTTCTCTTTCATCCGATTCTCTCCCTCTTTTTTTTTTTTAATTTGTAGTATAAAAGTAGATTGTTCCAGGCGTAATGTTGGCCTCGTTTTAAATTATTTGACTTCTTTGACACGGCTGTGAAAACGAAGAATAAACAAATAAGAGAGAGAGAGAGAGAGAAAGAGGGGAGGGGAGAGAATGTGTAATATGTCAATGAAGAGACCTCTGGCTGTACGAGCAGGCGGTCTAGATCCAACAGGGCGCGACGAAGGTGACCAACGGAGCATGTAAACAGCCCGCACGGTATAAATATATATATACACAATGTCGAGACCTCGTGTCTTGTGTATCGATGCGCGGGCTCTTGTAACGAGAAATTGGAACGCATCCGGTGGAGGAAGTTACGATATTACAGGAAGTTGTGTATACGCGAGCGTCAAAGGTGAGAGAGGATGAGACACGATCCGATCGTCGTACAACGTATCTCGTATACGAGATATATACAGTGATCCAAAAAAGAAACAATTTGCTTTTCTTTTCTTTCCAACGAAAGAGAATTATAATTGGCTGCGTGATTCGTTGCGTTGAACACGAGAAGAAAATAAAAAGAATTATCGCTCGAACTATATATACAGCGCCATACTTTTTTTCTTCAGCCTTGTATTTCGAGTCGTATAAGATAAGATAAAAATCATCGTGGGACTATGAGAAGGAGAAGAAGAAGAAAAAAAAGAAAACGTCAGCTATTTCATAGAGCGGAATAACGTTTTTCGTCTTCTTGCCTTTACGTCGTCTCGATTCGTTCGCAGCTCAACCACGACCCGCCCTCCAATAAAAACTCGACACGCCACTAACTATACTCTCTTTCGTGTATGCCCACGTAAATAATTCGTCAGCAACAGGAGGGGGGGGGGATCCAAACTCTATAAAGAGAATACTACAACTTGCGACCTCATTTGAGATTTACGAACGCTATTATCCGTTCCCACCGTTAAGACTCTAATAAGGGACTATCCCTTGTGGTTATAAAACACACTGGCTTGAATTGACCATACGTCTAATGCGGTGACGATTAATCTACGACCGAAGAAAAATGCTCGTCGCTCGTATATATAAACAGTCTCTCAAATTCTTAACTCTCTCTCTCTCTCCTCTCTCTCTATATCTCTCTCTATCTCTTTCTCTCTTGAACGAATGAACGAACTATATACGAATGATAAAATAAGTTAGATAACGCGATATATAATATCCAGATAATATAATTATAGATATACAAAAAAAAATAAGGATATACAAACAAAATACATAACAAATGAAAGCTAACATTAATCAATCAATCAATCTCGTTGTTTTATAATCGTATACACACACACACTTGTTATCTTTATGTCGTTCTATGTTATTCGAAGATCACCGGATAGCGCTATCGATCTAATGGCCACTGAATTCAAATGAATAATTTATTTCTCTCTCGGCTCTGTATTCAAAATTTTCTCAAAAAACAGATGACAAACTCGTAGACGAATTAAAAAAAAAATTATTCTTGTAAAAATATTTGAACGGCCAGACTCGTATTTATTTTTTGTTTCTGAGGAATTAAAACTTGTTTTTTTTTTTCTGTGTTTAAAGCCTGAACTTTTGGCAATTCGATGTTTTTTTTTTTCATCTTCGCTATATTTATTTTTCCAACGTTCATTAACATGACTTATCGATCGATTTTTGACAGCTCAACTTTCATAAAACAAGAAACCAAATTTTTTCTGTATTTTTTTCAAAATCCTACTTTTAAATAAATCACTTCCGAGTTCAAAGATCGATCGTCTCAGAAAAAAAACTAAGACTGCATTTTTTTTTCTGACACACGCCTTGTTCGAGTATCGCGTAGAACTGTGCAACTAAACCCCCATAGGCTGTACTATGTATTTCCGGTAAAGCTGCATCCAGAAGAGGCTGTTTCGAGGCTAAGTTATGGGAGGGACGCACCAGACGCACACACATCCGTTATTCTTGGAAGTGTTCCAAGTGCGTCCAGTTGTTTTATCGGGGGGGTCTTTTTGCAACGAACGTGCATGTATACGCGCGGGTGTGTATGCGTATTGGATAAATGAGAATCACTCCTCGGAAGGGCCTACCCTCGTTGATCTTTCGAACGAACGTAGAGAGAAAGAGAGAGAATGAAGAGTTGTTCTAAAAATAGAGGACAAAACCAACCGAGCGAGCCAACCACCCACATAAGAGGGATATCGAGGATAACGAGAAACCGAATACGTAGAAGCTTCAACGAGAAGCTTCGCGAGTTCCCCTATCGTATTTTCATGGCAGCAGCAGGTATATCGTCATTGGCACTCGTAACAAGAAGCCTCTGAAAACAAGCGTGAGAAATTTCCAATATATACACTTCCTCATAAAAATAAAAAAAAAATTCGAAAGAATCTTATCCAATGACAAAAGAAACTCTCCGGAGGATGATCGTCGTCTGGACGTTTTTTATCTCGTCAACGAGTAAAAAAAAATATATATACACAACCGAAGTATCGTGCATTAAAAGTTCGCGATCGCGACACGAACGCGATGGACGGAAGAATAAAAAAGAAAATATACGAGTGGAGGAAGATGATGATGATGAAGAAGAAGAAAATTGCGTTTAACACACTTTTATCTTCCTGTAGGCGGCAATAGTAAGAAGCGACCCAAGGAATATTATAACGTGCACGAGAGAAAGAGACAGAGAGAGAGAGAGAGAGAGAGGCATCAAAGAGCAAAAGGCCTTTTTCTTCAGCAGCCCGCAACACACCGGCAGACTCACACAAACGAAAGTTATGGCCGTTGCCATAAAAAGGATCGTGTACCGGTTTGGCCGTTGGTGGTGGTGCACGACCTCGCGGGGTTAAGCGGCTCCTCGGTGATGCGCGAGAACAGCGATACGAGCATCAATACATATATGTGTGTGTCTGTCTTTCTTTCTCTCTCTCTCCCTCTCTCGCTTTCGCATACCGGGTTAAACGGTTAAATAGACCCTTATTTACATTATGAAGAAGAAAATTAAACGGGAATAGGCGACACGAAAACACTGCCTGGAAAAAAAAAGAAAGGACAATAACTAAACTCACCAGCTGATGTTTGAATAAATTTGTGCCGATCTATTGGATATCTCGGACACTGTTCGCGAATATCGTGTAAAATCCTTCGGTTCGACGTAATCCAATAAAGACACTGTTCGTCAATTAACGGAAAAACGAAAAAAACCAATAATCGGTGAATCACTGAACACACGCACGCACTATAAATCCACAGGGCGGAAGAAACGAACTTTTTCTTTGAAGAAAATAAACGTCGTTGAAGATCGGTGCGTTACAAAATTTGTGTAAACACAGGGCGAAAACACACTGGACCAAAACCTGCTGAGAGTGTCCTTCGTGGTTATGACTCGTTATTTCGCACCCACGTGGGGAGTTTTCGAGGAAGGTTATATAGTGTGTTGGTGAAAATTTACCGAGAGCCAACTGAGACAAGAAGACCGGTCAGTTGCTGGCTGCGCGTGTGGACTCTCGTGCACGGAGAGTGAAAGAAGAAGAAGAAGAAAAAAGAGAGGAGGAAGAGAAGTGGACGAGGTGGAGAAAGAGCAGCGAAGACGGCGGATCGGGGGCGAAGCAAAGAGGGAAGAAACGAAGGAGAGGAAGACGCAGGAAAGTGCAGTGTAAAACGCGGCTGCATGTATATATATATCTACGCTCTCTCACATTATAATCTTGGCAGTTCTCCCTCGCGCGCGCGTTAGAGAGAGAGAGAGAAAAAGCTACTGGATACGATTTTTTCTCCTTATATATCTCTCTCTCTCTCTCTTTCACGAGTCTCCTCGTTGCACTGTCAATCTTTTGTTTTTCTTCCAAGATATCGCGCGCGCTTTGTGTTGTTCTTGGTGAAAGAAGAAGAAAACGATGACGGCGAGCGTCTCGTCTATCGTAAAACGATATCACAGCGGGAATTCATTCGGCGTTTGAACCCCGTTCATATTATATATATTATTCTCCCTCTCTCTCTCTTATCGAGGATACGAGCGAAGCACACAGGGGAGAAAATTGTTTCGAGAGACGATCACTCGGTCGGTAAAGATAATTCTCGATCTTTTGATATTGTCGCGATGATCAAGAATTTTTGCAATTTCGAGAATCACAGACACAGCACACACAACATATATATATATATACACACACAGAGAGAGAGGACACTTGGCCGAGTATCAAAGTACACGAGTAATTGTCTCTCACGCTCTATCTCTTTCTCTCAAAGAATTCCAGTATTACAAATTTCATAAACAATA
Organism: Mesochorus sp. PSUC_FEM 10030011; assembly: GCA_018906735.1. NCBI lineage: Eukaryota > Metazoa > Arthropoda > Insecta > Hymenoptera > Ichneumonidae > Mesochorus > Mesochorus sp. PSUC_FEM 10030011. The sequence goes on along the minus strand of JABMBV010073716.1, from coordinate 3,470 downwards.
TATTCCACGTCTATAAATTAATATCGGTGTCCTATAACCCGTGGCGTTTTTATTATAGAAAATATACCGCGTGCGCAAAGAAAAAAAAAATAAGAGAGAGAGAGAGAGATAGAGAGAGAGAGAGAGGGAGAACCGTGTGACCCAGCGAGAGTTGCGCGAAAGACGTCTCGCACAGAGCCCGGAGGGAACGATATATCGCAAACCAGAGACCAAGGCAGAACGTGTCCCCTGGTCGCACACACGAGGAGTGTGCTCTCTTCGTTCAAGAACCGCGAGCAGCCAACCGGGAGGAGAATCGAGAAAAGAACGAGGGAGCCAACACCAGGGGGCAGCCACTCGCGGGAACCTTTCTCTCTCTCTTTCTCTTTTTCCTCGTCTCTCTCTCTCTCTCTCTCTCTCTCAGCACGCTCGACCGGACTGTGGGCCTTCAAGAATCGTTCACCGCCTTCTATTCGTGCACTCCCGCGTTTCGGAATCTTCTTACTGTGTGTGCCGCTTAGAGACCGCGAGAACGAGAGAAAGAGAGAGAGAGAGGAAAGGAATCCCACTTCTATTATATCCATAACAGCCGCCGGGCACTCATAGACGTTGCAGTGTTCTTCCCCCCCCCTCCCCCTCCCTCACCTCTCTCCATCCTTCTTCTTCTCTCCCACCCTCTTCTCTTTTTCGCCCTATGATTTCTTCGCTCACCATTGTTTCCTGCTGCTCGAGAATTCGCGTACACGCGAATCCTCGACGGTAGCGGGGCATAAACTCGTCGGGGAATCTCGCTGGACCACCAACGAGATATTCACCCATACATACTCAGTCCCAACACGCGCACACACTCACACATGGCCACAATATGAAAACGCACCTGTCCTTAAAACGCCCGCAGGACTTTTTTGTCTGGTTAGACCTCTCGCAGCACGATGGTACGCAAGAAGAAGAAGAAGAAGAAGAAGAAAAAAAACAGCCGCAGTTTCCGCCGTAAAATATTTTTTCCCGAATTTATAGGAATTATATATTCTACGAATCGAAATTTATCTCTTCCGCAATGCAACAATGTCGCGTTGACTCGCGCGTCCTTACGTGTGTCGGTTTTTTCTTCTTTTTTCTGGGTCGATGGGCCATTTCGTATTTTTTTTTTTTTTTTTTTTTGGTGGAAATCGACGAATAATAGAGAAAGAATGGATGGGGGATTCGAAAAGGGATAAATCCCTTTTGTACCTGAGCCAAGTAGGGAGAGAGAGAGACGGCGACAAAAACAGCCAGTGGGCGTCTAATTTCGAGGCAGCCCGGAATTCAAAATTGTTTTTCGAGAGGCTGCTGCGCGAGCAATTAATTACCGGGCGGTGTTTCGTCTACGCTAAGCGTGGGCGAGAAAGTGCTCTCTTTGAGCCCCGGGGACTAGGCGTCGGACAGCTGTCACGTGCCCCAAAGGCCATTCCTCTTCGTCGTTTGCCGTTTCGCAGCGCGAACTAGCCTTTTTTTCGTATTATTACTATTATTATTGTTATGATTATTATTATTATTTCGGCGTTCTTATATTTTTCTTTCCCTCCTTCTTTTTTCACTCACTGCGAGTTCTTCAACGCTGCCAATGGGCCTTGTCGGCACGCGTGTAAAACAGCTGGATACTCCCAGCCGGATATATCTCGTTTTTCTCGGGAATAACTCGATCTTACGACCAATACGACCGGCCTCGAGGATCCCACAAACGAAAATCTTCTCGGACCGTTTTATCCCTGACTATCGGGAAAAATACTCGGGTCGAAAACGTATGAAATTGAAAAAATCGTCAAATATGCAAGAAGAATTTTTAAAAGAAAAACAAGCAATTGGCTTAAAATTAGTAAAATTCAGTTGAATATTACTTTTGTTTTTTCACGCAGGATTCAAAATCCTCTCGGGCTGTCACAGTAATGTTTTTGCTGTTCTTTTTTCTCAATAATTCCTTCACTTCATTATTCATCTTTAGAAAATAATGTTTATTTGATTTTAATTTTTTTAAATTGATAGATCATTATATTAATTAATAAAATTTAGGATAATTTAGGACTTAATTTTCATTTAAAAATAATTAATTTTACATTAATATATCTTATTTTTAGTATTAAAAATTTAATTTTGACTTAAATAAAAGATTTATTAAATCTGTATTAATTAAAACCAAAATAGAGGCAATCTATCGTTAATCATTTTAATGAACTTTAATTCCAATTAAAATAAGTTACATAATCTCGTTTTCTCAAGATTAACTCGATCTAATGACCAATACGATGCGAAACGTGTGAAATAAAAAAAAATCGTCACATGCAAGAAGAATTTTCGAAAGAAGGAAAAAGCAATCGGCCTAAAATAAGTGAAATTTCGTTGAAGATTACTTTTGTTTTTCTGAAGGATTCAAAATCCTCTCGGGCTGTAATAGCAATTTTTTCGCTGCTGAACGTGGGAAATTGCCGCGAGACCGGTATCCCTTAACAGGCTCTGAACTAGTTTTATTTTCGTCTAGTATAAGGCAACGAGAATAATTCTCGAGATATAGGTATTATATGTAACCGGAATGAAATTCCTCTAGGTGTAATCGCTGCTATGTACCATATAAAACACCTGACGAGAACGGCTTAGGCTTCCCGCGCGGAGCGAATCTCCTGTGTGTGTGTGTGTGCACGCGATCATCACGGATCGTTTTTCCTCACCCCATATTCACCCTCTTCTTTATTCTCGCCCTCGAGGTATTCAACAGGTGGTTAACAACGAGGGTGCGGTCGAGCGTGCAAAGATTTTGCATTTTCGGGACGTTCGGGACGATGAGGAGCCGAGATTGCCACATGTCTCGTTATTCCATCCGGATCATCGATGTATTTTCGAGCTCTATTCAACTGAGGATGAGTCGAGCTCTCCGATGCTTCGACCAATTAAATCAACGTCGAATACAGACGATCCCAGTGTGAGTCTTGATATTCTCTTATCGACTTACTGATAACGTTACTCAAACAACATGGCTCGTGTGACCTCTTTGAACTCCAAGAGATCGTAAAGCCTTCAGAGTCATGTGTATACTTCGTTGAATATTTTTGCACTACACTTATCGTCGTCATTGATAAATTATTCTTATCAAAAAGCTCTCTGTTTTCCAGGTCCCTCGAGACAACAAGCGTGAAAACATTCAGTGCGTTCGACTCGATCGAGAGAGTAATTAGATTTTTGGTCAAATATGGCGGGTGCCCAGAAAATAAAACTCGAGGTTCAACCCCCCATGGAACTTTTCACACCACTGAAAATTCCACCCAGGACTCTCATGGGACCCGGACCCAGCAATTGCTCGCCGCGAGTTCTTCGGGCCATCGGCAATCAGGTCCTCGGACATCTTCATCCCGAAACTTGTCAGGTAAAAAAAAGACAAATATATTGGTTCTAACTTTATGCCCATGGCTCACGCAAATTTTGAGATTTACAATTTTATTTTATTAATTTTATTAATTTTA
>JABMBV010073605.1:0-12975 GCA_018906735.1 Mesochorus sp. PSUC_FEM 10030011 | reverse complement strand
TTCAGAAATTATTCAGTTATTCTTATCTATCTTTTTTTTTCTTACTCAGTAATTTTTAATTATGAATAACCCGTTAAATAATTATGAATTTTATAAATATTTAATCGATGAAATTGTTCTCCAATGTTAAATGAAAATTATCCACTTTGGACTGCGATAAATATTTTAGATTTCCGACAAAAGGTAAAACTATCAGATCGATATGTCGAAGATACTGATGTTCGTTCTCCTCGTCTTGGTGGCTGTATCCCTTGCTATCGCTGGACCCTTCGATGGAACTGTTATCTCTTCATGTGAAAAAATTGGTGGACCGGTCAGTATAGAAATGACTCATTACGTATAATCAAGTATATATCCATATCCATCGAACAAAATATTTATCTTATCTTATCGTATCAATCAGATCATTTTGTTTCTATTTTCGTCTTCCTGATTTTCAATTTTTTTTCCACAGTGCTCCACAACTGAAGAATGCTGTGCTCCACTAAGATGCCTATTTTATTCTCACAAATGTGTCACGTAATAAAAAAAAGGCATACTCTTCTACCAAGCACTCGAATGGATGGACTCGATAAAATTCAGAACCTTTTTTTTTCACGATAATCAGTTCGTAATTTATTCATGCCATAAGCAGCATATATTATATATGTTGTATCATACAAGTTCGTTAAAACAATTATAAAATATATATCCAGTATATAAAATTGTAGGGATTTTCAAAATAAATGTAAAATTTAATGAATAGGAACGATGCTTATAACTCGATTTAATGACTTGAATTATTATAGCAACTTGTCGATTATTTTAAAATCGCATAAGATCTGAATATCGGACTGGTATTTTCATAGTTATTAATTTATTATTCAATTGAATAACTTGACAGATTTTTAAAGACTTATTTCCTTATATTTATGCAATTTATTCCATAATATAGTAACTTGTTTCGAATTCTCATCCATAACCAGTACCAGTACGATCATTCGTAAAACAGCACGTACGCAGAATTTTCCTCCGGCACTTTCTTCGTCTCTCTATCGTCCTGAAAGCTCGTATACTTTACGATGATCTTATCCGATACGGCGTTGTTCTGCTCTCTTGACTTTTTTTTTACGATCGGGTTGTCTCGCTCTTTGACGCAGATTTGATTCAACTTGAGAGTAGACCATAACGTGCGTGCTAAACATTTGTTATACACGCACAAGTACCTTCGCTTCCCATTTTTTATGCCCCAGTATGATGGAATGACCTTATATAGTGTGAAGCCGCAAAGTATTCCCGCAACTTAACCGAGTCTGCAGGTCTTGAGATAAAAAAAAAGCGTAAGAAAAATCCTACCCAAGGATCGTTACCCGCTTCCTTATACCCATGACTTTTTTTATATCCCTATGGAGTATTGACTGAGCCTTTATGCATAATGCATAATTCGCATAGTTATAAGATATTGCTAAATTAACTACAAAAGGGCTTCAAGTGTACCATGACAATTTTTACAAGTTTTGGATTATGTTATTTTAGTGACACGTGTTTTTTTTTATCGGTAAAAAATAATTTAAGAGGATTAATTTCACTTTATTAAACTATTTATATTTATTAAAAATATTATCATTCATGTTTTTTTAAAGTTGAAGGGTGTCATTAGTCTTACCTTATTTATGTACTTTCCGTTAACAATGTAAGATAATCAATACTATTTAATAAGGGCTAATATAGTATTGATAAAAATAACCCTACTAGGCAATTATAGATGAGTATTGATAATTTTGAGTAAAATAATTATAAATAATGAAAAATAATGGAATAACATAAGCTTTTATTACAAAAGAACAACTAGTTTTGTTTCTTAATACATTTGAAAAAAAAAAAGTAAATTTATTCAATCAAAATATTATTCGTAATTATTTTAAATTGATCGTTAATCTGATTTATTTGTTCAATTATGGCCTTATTTCGATATCGAATAGTAATGTATGCCGACATAAACCGACCCCTTCCTATCGATGAAAACATTGACCAAAATCTTTCAAAAGTTCTGCAATCTTGCGAGAAGCGAGACATTACTACCGATTGGATTGTCTTCGTAAAACAATGTCTCGCCGGATCTTGGTGGTTATATGTATGTTTAACTAATTCTCGTAACCCTTCAGCAGTGTATTGGTGTATATATGTAACTGGATAGTTGCTAGCTATGCATCCCATCGTTTCGACGATGCTGGTCAACCTCGAACCCTTAGCATTGTAAATCAGTCTATAACCAAGGAACCAATTATCAAATTGTCCGGCCTAGAAGAAACAGTGAGAAGGGGGGAAGATAGAATGGAGTGAAATGGAGAGAGAGAGAGAGAGAGAGATTAGATGTAGGAAAAGCGCGGTAATACTGTACAAAACGAGCAATAGATTTCACATACAGGAGGGACAAAACCGACCAGGACAACAGAAGAGACAAATGTTACTCCAAAGATTTATCACGTTGTATTCCAGTAAATTTCGCCAGACTAAGATTTCTCTTTATCGTCTTTAGAAACTAGAAACAACATTCTTCTAATACAAAGTTGAAAGTTTCTAAAAAACTGTTTATCATTAATTTTCAAAAAAAAAAAAAATGCGCGGTAATATGAACAGGTTTTAAAAAAATTGAATATTTCAATGAACAATAATGATTATTGGGAAACAGTAAAAATATATATTTTTTAACGCAAAAAAAAGTCAAGCATAAAATACCAAGTGTTTTATGTGTTCAGAGTATAAAAACAGTACTAGACACGCAACAAGTTGTTCATTCGAGAATTAAGACGTGCAGAATACAGTGCACCGTATAGCATTTATGATAATTCTTACCCACGTGCCACGCGATACAATTAAGGGTTCGCGTGAGCCGGAAAAGGGCCCTTGCGCAGCTCAATATGAAACGGAAGTTCGTGCGCGTGAAACTTTCTACCGTTTGTTGTTGAGATCTGATAATTGCAGGAAAATATATTTCAAGGACTCTGTAAGCTGCTTAAATAAATTTCAATAAAATATAATTCACACTGGTTATATTTTAATATTGATTTTTTGATAAAAATAATAAGTTTGCCATATGTTTTGAAAGATGAAAACAAAAAGACGTAACGTGAACTTACACTGAAAATGCCAATTATGAATGGAGCTCGTTCCGTCAGGCATTCAACGTATATTTTTAAGAGTCATTATCGCAGATAACCTCTAATGTCATGACGCACAATGTAAAATCTTATTAATCAACCGTTCATGGTTAAAAAGCTTACATTCGCCTCATTTTACGTTCTAGCCAGAGCAGCATACACCCTTTTAACTGTAACTCACTTTGTATTATAGTACAACTCATTGGATGAGTCACAAATGCGACCATGTAGGAAACGACACTGGTTGTGCGTAATTTATAAAAGCCACGCGTATAGATAAAGTTGACTCTCATTAGTTACCATAGCACTAGACTTACGTAAAAGTAAAACAATTGAAACTAAATATAAATGATTAATAGAGGGTTCTCTATACATTTATACATTACAAAAAAAAAGTTTAATAACATACAATCATATTTATAATAGTATTCTAATTTAGGAAAACTGATAATTGAAAATACTTAAGTTTTGTTTAGAAAGAAAACGAGAGAATATTCTATTTATAGCTAACAACTGTAAACATCTCGATTAATAATCTATAAGAGTAATCACACGACAATTTCGTGTACTCCTGGTATCGATAATCTCAAGCGTTTTTCTGTGAATTTTATTTTCCGCAACTATGCTTGAGTTGTGGATTTTACAAGAAGAACGATAAGGCTGCGACTTCGGTAAAATCACCAGACGATGGAAATTCCGTCTTATATCAGTGACGCTACTCTACGACGAACAATTATTTTTATCTATATGGAAAATTATTATCATACATGTCACTATTTTGATTCATTGTAAATGTCACTTATGAATTATTGATTATGCGATTCTTCAAGTCGAGCCTCGGTGAAATAATTGGCAAAGCTTTCTTTTTTTTTTTTCCTTCATTATCGAGTACGATTGTGCAGCTGTAAAAACAATTCATATATTTATGTATTCAATGACAGTTGCAACCGTTTCATGGCTATTGAACTTTTCAACAGTTATTTATATTTGTAGATTTATAAAATGATTGTTCGCCTTTCACGTTATCATGGGAATATTATTCTATATATGATTTTCCAAAAATATTATATTGACTGTACAACATGCAAAACGTGTATAGTTTTAGCTACGCGAGAAGACTCGACGAAAAATATCAATCGAAACCAATTCGAGCGAGTGGTTTCGAACGATACCACGACGGATGCACATATCAATACAGTCTGTATGATAGGAGTATATCTCTCGTACACAGTGAATTACATCCTGGCGATTTTCAAACGTTTCTACGATCTGCGATCGATTAGGTTCGTGGCTATAACAATCATTGTTTTCTCCTAACAAATTTCAGAATTTGAACACATGAAATTGGATTAAACCTTTTAATGGTATTTCGCTTTAGCAGTACAAATTTCAAGCTGTATTGTATTGATTTAGAAAATTCCACGCTGTTGCAATTTTATTATTGGAACCATCAATGATTCTCTCGCAATATAAATGCACTTCAATTTTGTCAAGTTACATACTTGTAGATTAATTGTAAATTATTCGATTTTTTTATAAGATTAATTAAAAAATCACATTTTAAATATTTTCCTACCTATCACTCAAAATGCCCCTTCCACAATGTTTTTTTTCATCTTTGTTATTCCCGATAAATTATTCTTTTATTCAATATTGGGAAAATTTGTCAGCTCTACTAAGAAGTATATCTTATAAAACATAAAAACGAACTAGACATAAAAGAATAAACAAGTTTATAAATCGAGTGTGATCTCGTGAGTCGGATGTCATGTTTGTCGTACGTTTCGCCTTTTCAAGGCTACGACCGTGGTTTCGTGGAATTCGTAAAAAACCTTCGCAATCTCTGTACATTCAGAGAATGTTAAGATTCGCTATGATTTCTACAACTTGATTCATTTTATTGTTAGAATGTAAACGATTTGAAAAACAAGACATTTTATTCTTGATACTTAATAGCCGTTGGCAAAATTTCATTACTTACAGTTTTCTCAGTAATTAAAACGCGAAAGGAGAGTATTTAAAAAAGAAAACATGATGCTTTACACTCGCAGCATGCTTGTTGTTGGCTCGACTCGCGTCAGAATATTACATTTCCAGCATCCAACCCACACACTCACACGATGATCGAGTATATCACGTCGAATACACAGAATTTTTGTATCGTGTACATGCGAATGGTAATTTACACATTGTGAATACACACAAGCGGTTGTATAAATGGCTTGAGTAACTTCACTGTAGAATTCAGTTGTGGTCAAACTACCGTGGAGATCGTACAGAAAGACGAAATTGGGTCACGCTTATCGCAGACTTCGTTTGGTGAGTATGCGTGCTATACGTGTGTAATGATACAGACAAGTGAACCATAAAGTGACTCTTAATCGTATTATATCGTACAATCTTGAACTAGAGATATTCAAAATTCAAATGTGAAACGGCATTGAAAATGTTTCAAGAACAAGATCATTGTAAATTACTGATACATAAAAAGACTTTAATTTTTGGTCAAAAAGTGTCAATAATATTGCTAAAATATTATAAATTATGGCGAGATAGAATATTTTGTCAAAAATAATATTCACTTACGATTGAGTATCATTTAAAACGGTAGTTTTTTCACATAAATGTTATATTTTCTATGTTAAAATATTTTTTTTCAATTCTTTATAAAATTAAATTCACGATCGATTTATTTGAAATAAGTGGACAATGATTATCACAGCAATGGAAAAATATAAATTGATGCAGACACGGTATGAATTACGAATGCGATCGCTTTTTATGACCGCAGACTTCGAAAGGGAATTAACGCTCGGATCTTTTCGCTCTCTCGATATCTCGACAGCCTGAATGCCAATGACTCGCTCGTTTGCATTGATATTACGTTCACGGACATTTGTTTTTTTACCATTCGTGCATTGAAGATTCGTTCGAACTTACGTATTTCGTGACATAAAAAAAAATACAATCTTTTTGATTAACTCTTAAACGTTGAGAATTATTTCTGGAACAAATAAACGAAATATTTACATACTTATTTTATAATATAATGTGATAAATTCGACGATTTTATGGACAGTTTATTGTATAATTAGAGTATGTAGTGGATCGACGCATTTCAATAAACTTTTTCTTTTAAAGAGGACGAAGTTAAATAAAAATGGTGAAAACTGTTTCCACGAATGGAAAATTGTCTATGATGGTCCTTAATAAATTGGTGTCGAGACACTATCGCGTCTTTCGATATATAATGCTAATATATGTATGTGCATATTATATATTTTGTAATTTTTTATTCTTACAGATAATTTTCGGTCAGAAGTTATTCAAGAAGAATTAATATGGCAAAGGTTTTGCTTTTCGTTTTTGTCGCATTGTTGAGCGTCTCCCTCATAACAGCTTCAATTCCCAAGAGTTGTAAAAGACATGGTGATCCCGTAAGTATAAGTATAATTCCTTCTAACTAATTTGATCATCATGAATATTATTAGCAACAAAAAAAATAGGAGATTCAAAGGAATATCTAATTATCCGAATTTTCAACCAAATTAATAGCTTCATAAAATTACAATTTCCATATATTATTTCAGTGCGTAACGGATGCTGAATGCTGTGGTGAAATCAAATGTCATAGATTCGCTGGAAGATGTCAAGTGCAGATTACGGCTGAAGAATTAATGGCACAGCGGGAAAAAATTTTGAAACGCAAAGGAAAAGATTACTAAAAGCTAACAGATGAATACTTCAAAGGTCAACAATGCTTACAATAATATCCAACAAATTAAAAAAAAATTTAACCAAATTTTGTATAATACCACGGCAAAAAAAAAATTTTTGTAATTCGTAAATGGAATTAATGCTGAGAAAAGATCAATAAATGGTGAGCTGTTCATGAAATTTTCATTTTTTGCAATCATAATTTATTAATGGAATGAATAATTAACGATTGAATTAATTCAGTTTTTTTTTCAACTATGGGCATTATGTTTTATATATTTTTAAGAATTTTTAACATGATTCCGAATATGACAGATTTTTATTTGTGAGATCCATTTGAAAACCTCGAAGCTATGATTATTATTAATGTTAAAATATAAACTATATGGCATGTATATACATGGCATATAATTCAGTTCATCGGTTGATCGTTAAAGTGATCGATTTGAGGTATCGGTTGGTAGATCGACAACAAGAATTGACTGTTGGTTATATACGAGGAGGCGGTGAATAAGCAAGACAAAAAGAGCGGGAAAAAATCCCCCAATCACTAGATTGCTCGGTATAAGATTATATGGCCTGTGTACAAAGATTTAATGCAGAACATAATGGCAGATATATGGACGCAAGGGACAGGTGCGAAGGTGGCTTAATTGCCTGCGACTTATCTGTGATAAAGCAGCGTGTGCAAGCGCACCTTGCCATATGGCGAGTTTTGAAATCATCCCGAAGCCCCTCACTTCCAACCACCCTAGAAATGCGTGCCTATATAAGCTTTTTCAAAGAATTCCAAGATCGGGTTATTCTGATATCATTTACATGTGTTTCCCGGTATAAACCAAAAAAAAATTGTCTATTAGAAGAAAAAAGTACGTAATACAATATAGGCTTAGAATAATTTACATAACAAAATTCATGATTTTTATTAAATAATTGTATTATCTTATTGTGTTTTCTTTTTCATTAAAAAAAAAAATAGTCTTATTTCGAATGATGAAAAGAATAATATTTCAAAGGATGTCTCTCGTGATAAGGGATTAAATAATATTTTTTAAGCGGTTTTTTCTTTCATACAGAAAATTAAGGTAGTGTTAAAAAAAAGTCAGGAAAGTCGTATACCTTTGGTGACAGAGAATGATTGTAGAATAATACATGTCCAGCTTGCAAGCTGGACTAAGCTCAAGCATTTCATTAAGAGTCGAGGAAGTTACGGGAAAAAGTGACCGAGGACTTAGACTTTGAAAGACCGAAAGCTACTTGAGCTTGTTATATAACATCCGTACCTTTTCAGTCTTTAATTAAACTCGATTTAGGCCCTGAAGCACCTCACTCATTTTCTCTTTTTTTCAATTCAAAACATTTTATTCTTATTTTTAGCTGATACTGTGTACTTTTTATTTTTCATGAATTATTCGAACAAAAAATAGTACGGACGTACAGAAGAAAATATAATCCTACAAATTTAGTTGTACTTTCCTTTTAATCTTGCTGTCAATTTCTCACGATCGGGTAATCTTTTTTTATAAATAAAAATAATTGTGTTATTTTGATTTCCGTTATAATGAATAAATACAGTTATAGGTTTTACGAAGGAATAACCTTTTCAAAGCACTCTGGGGAAAGAACCTCCGTGATAAAAGTGATAAACGGAACAAACAAAAAATTGTGGTTTCGAGGCACTGCGGAGTAGGGGGGGAGGGTTAAAGGGGCGAGGAAAAAGTATTAGAACATGAGCGCAAAGGCGTCAGACTGCTGCAAATATTTGTCCGGTGTCCTCTTATCTTAGCAAAGCTTAACGGCCCATATGTCGTTCTCTCACCGATTCTTTTTTCTCTATTCCTTTCTCGTCCGCGCTCTGGTCACCCCCTCAGTCCCTTTTTATCCGCGCATACACCCGACCAATCACCTTCTCATCGCGTGTCTTTTACTCCTTCATACACATAATACCTGAATTCACGCACGGACGCTCGTGTATATGTATGTGTGTGTCACATCATATCACGCACCTCTTAGCACGCTAAAATCATTTTTAATAATTTACCGATACATTTCGTGAGTTCAAGAACTTTTATTTCTCACCGTTCGAGTCACGAGCATTTTTACGATGATTCGTGTCTTATCTTTTTACTTTTTCGTGTTGATCGTATCGGAATAGAAAATATTATAGTAAGAAAAAAAAACCTTCTCAGAATAAAATATTTTTCGTTTGAGTCATAATTCTACGATATGACATAAATATCGAAGTGTAAAATGACATTAAAAATTATATCCGCTGAGTGACAGCAGGTGAAGAAAACGAGAGATGAAAAGTACGAATAATACAAGAGACAAAGCTTTTCTCAAAGAGTCAGAGCGTCGTGGGCGCAGGGTCTCCGCATTTTACTCTGCACCAGCTTTTAATCCGACGAAAGCTCTCGGAAACTCTCGGCTCTCGAGTATCTCGGAGAACTGTCGAGCGCGGTATCATTCCTTTCAAGTTTTCGTCGTCGGGACATAAGCGCTCGCAGAAAGTGTCCCTGTAGAGACACCACTTTTGCCATCTCGATATGCTTTTCCGCGCTTTAAAAACAGTTTGAAACGGAACGTTGAAGTAGAGAAAAGAAGATGAAGCGCTTCCCGAAGCTTCGTTGGGAGAACAGTTAAGAGAGAAGCTCACACACACGCCCAGTCTCATTTGGAGATTCGCGTGTTCCCCCCCCCCCCATACTTCTTCATAATATATCATATCCGTATGTGTAGTGGAGGATAACGCTTTGGCGTTTGTCGTGTTCCCCGAGCCTCTCTGTCGGAGTTCTCGTGAAGAAAAACACGGGACCGCGATGACATAGAGGACAATGAGAAAAGCTTGAGGGAGGCCAACCTGGGAAAAACGAAATTTTTCGACATACCAGATCATGATATGAAAATGAAAAAAAAAACGGTGGAAAGAAGAGAATAAAGGAGTATACGTACGATGAAGCTCTGCTTCATACACAATATGAAAACATTATCGCAGCCTCAAGCCATTAAGCAAACAGCAATAGTGCGAGCTTTGGTAGCTCGGCGTCGAAGCTCACCACTCTTGACAAGAGAGGACAAGAGAGAAAGAGGGATACTTCCGGCTGACTGTGCTTTACCACGTCAGGACACCGTCAGGATCGCCGAATCTCTGCAGATTTTACAACGCTATTGCTTGCTCTCGCTTTTTATTTTCGCTTATTTTTTCCCCACTGTTTTTTTCCTATCAAGCTTCTGCCAAAAAAAAAAAAAGAAACGAAAGGAGAGGGAAACAAAGGGAAACTGAGCACCCACGTGATATGTGCACATGTGTCCCGATTACGCGACAAGCTAAAATAGAGGCTTCCAAAGAGGCTGAAAAAATAACGAGGGACTCAAGGAGATACAGGAGATAGAGGTCAGAACGGGTGGGGAAGAGACTTTGAACGCATAAAAATGAACCGAAAACGAGGATGAGAGAAATTATACGCCAAAAATCCAGACCTACTAAGAATGCACTGGCTATACAGTCACGTCCAAAATTCAATGAATTTAAAAAGAAAATTATTTCTTCATATTTACCATGAATTTTCAATTCGGATCGGCAACCGCTTGCCCTGCACGCTGATTAGCGTATTATATCACTGAGAGAAAGGTGATTTTTTCAAGAAATTGGCACTGTTGCTTGAGTTTACTCGCAGAAATGCCTAAAAATTGTTCAAAGTGCTGACTGTATCGGCCAGGTTTTCACAACACAAATTGAGATTAGAGAAGAATAGCTGCGGGCAACACTCTGGCGAATTTACACATCAATTGGGAAGGAAAGGTGAGCGAACTTGGGGTATTGGGGGGTATTGGGAAAATTGGGGTATGTAATAGCTTCTTGTAGCCATAATATCATATGCAAAATAATATATATAATTCAACGAATGCATATTTATAAGAAAAAAAGTAATAAAATACACTAAAGGTAACATGTATAGATAAAATATAAAAGAAAATTTATAAAAATTACATTTTAAACGTAACTGTACAACCAGTGCATTTTCGCAAATGAGGCGTTAAAGCAGTCGAAAAAAATCGTTCTCGGTTTTCACGTCAGCAAGCTTCGTATCCTTCTTCATAATATCTGTATACATACGAGTATCTGATTTATATCCTCTTTCGAGTGTTTTCCGTCTCGGTCTCGTTCTCATAAAAATATCTTTTATTTTTTCATTTCTTCCGCGCGCGATTATACTATATTAAGCCGACTAGCTACGAATAACGTTATGAGAAAAATTTACATTCTCTAATCACCCACTCAGTCACGGTAAAATCCTCTTTCTCGCGAATCGATAAAGTGATAAAAACTTTCGTGCAGTACGAGAGAATAAGAACTGACACTCGTTCAAGTGTTGCACGCACGTATACATACTCTATTTTATCAATAATAATGATGAGCTCATTTCAGGTATAATCAGTGTTGATAAAGTTCACTAGTCGTCAAATATTCAAAAATTATCAAAAAGTTTTTACTAAAAAGTACTTAATTATTCTGCAACAATTTCAATATATTTTGAGAATTTAATTATCGACATAATTATACAAATGAAAAGTTCCATATAAAATTATCTTTTTTTTTGTCTATTTTTGTCTTTGTATACGTGATTTTTCACAGCTTTATTTTACGTGCGGGGACGCACACGTATGGTCATGTGATTACGTCGATCGTCAAGATATCCGTCACTCCAGCGAAAAGTCCATAGGTTGCGATATAATGTATAGATAATAAAAGACCATACACGTATATATATATATATTGATGTATCTAATGTATGAATGCGAAGCTACTTGGAGATTCGTAAATGGGAGCAGAGCCATTTGGGGCAAACTATACAATTCTCTCCCTTCGTGATGCGACTCTATATATCCTATGTATATCTGCGACGAGACTCTCTCCTCAACGACTAACACGCCACTGTGATCTTATCAATTCGCGGAGTGGTTGGCTGTTCGGACAAACTACTATAGCATCAAGCACATATTATACATATACATATATTCACATATACGCAGATATAATATAAATATATACCTGTATATAATGTATATAAAGGTGGCAAGCGTATACAGCGTGTCTCGCGTGAGTTTTCCTATCTTCGTACAATGGAATTGATTCTTTCCATTAATAATTTATAGCCAACGTTATTCCTTCATTTTTTTTATATACGCCAGTAAAATTATTGCGACTCGTACTGTTGATTCTAACAATATATTATTTATTATATTTATAATAACTTAAATATTTTACAAGACGGTCAATTCAACAGACTTCAATTTATTGATAATTATGATTAGTGTGCTCGAAAGATGATCATAAAAAGTGTGACATATCTTTACCAGAGATTTTATGGACGATATGCCATAGAGAAACTTCGAAAATATAAGCCGCGGAAATTGTCGAGTGTATCCAAAGCGGCGTTTCACGAAAATTTTATTTTTCCCATAATGAAACACTTTTTTTAGAAGAAAGACAATTTGGCCGTGACTCTGTGGGTCGTACGAGGAAACTCGGGAGAGACTTAACGCTCGGTTAGGTAGCAACCCTTCGAGAAGCCTAAACGAGGGTAGTTTCAGTGGCGATTCTCCGCACGGATATAGTCCGAATTGCGAGCAGGGGGACGTGTAGCCCATGACACAAGGCGAGAGCATTCCATGTAGCATGCTTGCTCGTTGAGAGACCAAAATCGAGAAGCCCTGCCTTGGAGATGCGCCCGGAGTCTTATCGTGATTTGCATAAATTCATAGTTTGAGGATTTAGGCCGAGGACCTAAGGACAACCCGAGAAATCCTCCTACATGTTGTCTATATAATGTGTGCTATATAATGTGCATGTACAACAGCTTTACGTGTGTTGCTCTCTTCTATAAGTGTTGCCGAAGTGTTGGAGTTCCATTCAAAGTTTTCTATGATGGTCCCCTCACCACCGCAAAGATTATCTCCGATTACTATCAATATCATTCGAAATTTTGTTTCGTCTTTACTAACTGACGGATTAATAATCTGCCCGACTAAATATATATTTATCGGAATTGGTTCAATATTATTCTATATTAGGTTTAAAAATTGTATATTTATGATACATATTTTTTCATGAATA
>JABMBV010073494.1:0-12975 GCA_018906735.1 Mesochorus sp. PSUC_FEM 10030011 | reverse complement strand
TAATTTTAATCAAATGAATCAATGTCAACGTTAGCATGTTTTTTTTTTTAGTATTTGGCAATACAACATTAGTACTTGGTAATATTCTTATAAGATAATCTTCATTTGATTTAAAAATATCTGTATGATGGTCAATGTGCTTGACATATTTAATTATCAAATGTCGTTCTAATTACATATTTTTATGAGAATCAAAATAACATTTCACTTTATTTTCCCAAACGGTACTATATCATACTTGTCAATGCACTTGTCTCAAATTTTATTCACACCGAGTTTTCACACCCATAAGACACTATGTGTCTTATTGGAACCATAAAGATCTACTTACGAATTAATTGAAGGCACAATGTAGCGGCTTTTTGTGTGCTCAGCGCGTGAAAGGGGTCTAATTTTTCACTTTTTCATTAATTTCTTCATCCCAACCGCAGCTAATCCCAGCGAGCGCAGAGAGTAATAGCTCGGGCATTTATTTTTTTCAGCGCAGTTGTATATAGCTTTCGAAAATCTGGACGACAATGTGTTAGATAATATAATATATAACGGAGCATACTATTATATATTGAATGCTTGACTAAATCACTCGAGTATATACTTAAGTGTCTATTAGTGTAGTCCATGGTTATGTTATAATACTCACGCTCTAAGCCTTCCAATGACAGAATGAATACTCCAGCATCATTCATCACAGAAGTGTGGTGTGTTGCCGCGCGTTAAGACATGGAAAATACGAGCAATGCGCATTATTTTTTCTTCTTCGTTTCTTTTTATATTTCGAAGGGAACAAGAGAGATACAAAATAGGGAGAATAAGAGAGAAAGCTAGCGTGACCTCTGGATGAAAAGAAGAGGAGAATCTAATGGAGCATGGACCTGATGAGATATATGAAACTGCGGGTGAAATTCACATTATACGCGATGTGTGGAATGTACACCATGCATATTTATACTTTTCAACAGATATATACTCAACACATACGCATGTAAAAATAGTATCATCAGTTGAACCCGGACGCTTGTTTCTTCTTCCTTTCATGGGATAATCCGCAAGGGGATAAAACTGTGAGAAAAAATCAAACTCAGAACAAGTAAATTTTACCGCTCCACAGTGGAGATTAGAACCATATTCTTATACTAAAAAAAAAATCGCGCGATGTAATCATTTGGAAAAAAAAAAGTAACTTCGCTCTTTTGTACAGGTAAAGTTAAAAAATTTCTCAATGTATGAATAAAACTCTAACGAAGTGCATATAACTGAAAATCAAATTGTATCGATGACGAGGCGTGTTCATTGAACGAAATCAATATGGAAATTGGTCATAAAATCGAATTCGAATCGAGCATTTGTGAGACAGATGAACGCCATTGGTCGTTAATATTTGGCTCTTTTTTCATCTCTGCTCCCTCTCTCCTCTCCTTAGTGACATTCACAAATCGTTTCGATTACTCGATCGTTATTATGTTCGCGTGCGTTTTCCACGGTGTCGCTGTTTCTGTTGCTCGTATATACGAGCTACCGCTCGTTGAAGCTGTTGCCCCAGGTGAGTCATATAATACTGTAATATACTAGTGTATATATACATATATCTATATATTCACATTGCCGTGGGTATTTCAAAGAACATTTCGAAGAGAAGGAGCAAAAAAGAAAAAGAGAGAGGGAGAGAGAGACTTTGAGCGGTATAAGCGCACAGTGTATATGGTACAACCCCACACGGTGGCTGCCGGCAACTCTGTTCCTAGTATAGGGACAGGTATAGCCAGTAGTTCCCCCAATAAGTATAGTGACAATTTTAAGCCGCGGGCATGAAAAAAAAAGCACAGGTAATCAAAATCTCGTTAAGGTGATTTATAAATCGTAATCGGTCTTCCATATATGAAAGCATAATATACGACATTGCATCTATATACACATGCATAAATATAATAAGCACAAGTGGTATGCTCGTACGAAGAATTCTTCATAAACTAAGTTCTGCAATATTTTTTTTAAGTATGCTGCAGCATGAAATGAATTCTAAAAGAAGATCGAATACTAATTATTCATAAACATAGGAACTGTACTTGTTTTTTTTTATCCACATTAGTTATAAGCGAGTGTAAAAGAAACGTATATGTGCTTTTAAAATTAAAAATCCTGCAGGATTTCACTCACATCAATGATGAATGCCTCGACATTGAGATATAACTCGTATCGTACACAGCATTTCCGCTTGAAAATATTATTAAGCGTACGCCGTGCACCGACACAACGTTGATGCAATAAAACATGTTTCCTTTGAGTCTAAAATTTGCGGAGGGTCCACAGGTCGGAGAAAAAGAGAATGTGGAAAAAAATGTTGAACCTTGAGGCCACAAGGAACGAAAATATTTCGGTTTCCCCGATTACTCGTGACGTCGAACCGCCGTCGAGATATAAGGACCGCAAGGGCTCGAGGACCCTTGCGGAAATGATTTTTCACGAGGAGAATACACGGAAAATGAGGCTCGCAGTAAAGCTTTTGGTGTAGCCGTAATATTGGAATAAGACGTGTAAAAGGGAACGAATATAAGGAGAGAGAGAAAGAAGAGCAGCCGACATCATGACGAAATACGACAGGGTAGTTTATAGGGATTTTCGTTTTGGTTCTACGATGTCGAGTATATACGCGGCTGTGCTTATGTTATATGAGCGACGAGGGAGAAAAAGACGAGAGAAGAAAAAGGGAGAGGATAGAGAGCGAGCAGAAAAAAATGTACATAAGAACGCTAAAGGTTCTGGATCTGGCGTGTCCACTGGACCACGACACCCCTGCGAAACTGAGTGCGCACGAGGATGGTGGAAAAAAAATATTATAGGGTGATCGCCCCTATCGCTGCGGTATATCGTGTACTTTATCCAAGTTAACACCGAAAATCGTTTCTGTAAGCATTTTCGTTATAAATAATAGCTCGATAATTCTAAGTGCCTGATGTCCTAGAGAGTTTTCCGTGCCGTTAACATATTTTTGGCAGCAATGACAACGCATAAAACATGTAAAGAAAAGGAAAAGTGGCCATTTTTTCATATCTCAAATAAAAATGCATGTCTGATACTTATAAGACCCAATGATGCGATTTTATTCAATTAATTATTCCATAAAACTTATGAACTGAATTAATGTTTACTAATAATATGATTCATTTAATGGATTATAACTATAATGAAGAGAAACGTTTTAGGGGAAATAAAAGAAATAATAAGAGAAAACTTTTTCAAACGTCGTTATCCGCAGAATTACCATTTTTCGAGATGCTCGTGTGTATTATATAGAGAACGGAATTATTTTGAAGGCAAAAGTAAAATAAATAATAATGGAATTACGGTCTTGTAATCATATACAGAAAAAAAACAGCGTGTATACCTGTATGAAAAAAAGCTCTTATACCTCTCCATACGAATTAAAAAAATGCTATGGTTATTCACCTCTGTTTTTTTCCTGAAATCGACAGAAAAAAAAAAACGTATTTATAATTCATACATTCAGCATCGACCTTTTACCGCGTGCTACAGGGCAGTACAGAGTACGGCACGATAAAAAATATAGCATTGCTTCGATTTTCAACCCTCTTTGCTAACGTCGTTGTATTTTATATTCCTTGAACGCATGCCTTCATGCATATTTGAGCACAAACAATCACAACAATATGTAATATTATTTTATATGCGATACTAGCTGATATCATGCACATAACATTGGTATTTGGCATTAAAAATGAAAAATAACAGTGAACCCCTTTTTTTCCTGGTTCTTTTATACAATAATAATTAAATAATTTCGATCGAAGGGCATTGAAATAAAAATAAAAAGTTTCCGCTATTTTTACCATTTATTTTGAACCTGCGAAGTGTAAAAGTTTGAAATAATTATATATTTGGTTCGTGAAGCCTGACGGCACATGTCTCGTGCATGTAAAAAAAAAAAAAAATTCCAGCATTAAACATGAGCGGTCAGCACATTTTCACGGTACTCAGAAGAACTTTACAGCTCGATATAATTTTAGTTTCAAGGGCGCGAGCATCGGTGCAAACTATATATACAGCTCAACTTTCATCGGATTGTACTACGTGTCATAATGAGGGTCTATCGTCAGAGGTTCATCGAGGAAATTACATGTCTCTTACATAACCTGTCAATGTAGACCCGCCTAGAAACGGTTTGTTTCCCCTAAATTGTTTAATATCCTTCCTGTTCGAGGGCTCGTATAAGTGAGCGTGACGATTTTCGTCCGAAACTCAAAGACATAGTATAAATCAAAAGATGCGGCAGTGTGTCGACGCCGAATTATATACGTGAGAAAACGGAAAAAGCAATAAAATGGTTTCGAGATATAGACGCAAAAACTGCAAAAGAGACGGAGACAGAGGCATAAAAAATGGAGCAAAAAGCGACGTGTCGCTATTAGATGTGCTCCGAGAAAATGGGAAATAGGTTTCGACCATCCACTTGGAAAAATTTAGGGTAGACCAGGCACATTGGAGCAACTATAAAAAGGTAAAAATACAAGCCGCTCGAGGGTATGTTGGTCTAGTCTCTGGTCCTAGTCAATGTTTTGAACTGTTCGACATGTAGCTCCTTTAGCTCCTTTAGGGTCACGAGCTTTCTTGTTGAAATTCCACAACAGCACCTCCGAGAGATATTCGCAGGTATATACCAAAGTTACCGGTATACGATATATATATATATATAATATACAGCGACAAGATACCCATAGGACATAAGGATGAACTGGGAAAACGTTGATGCAACTCTGCCACAACGAGAAACCTCTACATAAGTGGTCCCCCTCTCTCCCTCTCAAAAATTTGCCGATTCTTTGAAACTGTATTCTCGTTCATGTATAATATTTATGAACTATACAATCAATGCATGAGGTCATCCATTGAAATTTTAATTTTTTTTTTACTTTTTACAACATAAAATATTTTTATAGGTGTTTTGTCGAAAGAAAATTTTGAAATTCCGAGAGATAAAAATATTTGGAGATTCTTTAATGTCGAACATACCGCTATAATAAAAACGAGACCAATTGAAAATTCAATAACGGTATTGCTTTATTTTTTTATTTATTTATTTATATTAGATTCAATCGTTTTCAGTGATAATAAATTCGTCTCAATAAAAAAAAATCGTGACGATATACCTTTTTGTTCATGATTTAAACATTACATTTGGTTCAAGGTACTCGTAACAAAACGTCAAATTAATATTTCTCGAAGCAATGTAATTAATTTCTTGTTGGTGCGAACATTTCGCAACACTAACGAGTTCATTTTACAAATTGCTGCGATCAGGTTCGAGTACGTCATCACCTCTCTCTTCTCTCTCTTGCCCTCTCACCGCCACTCTATCTTTCACTTTCCATATAACATATAACGTATAGAGTGTCTATCTTTGTCTTTTTTTTTTTTAAAGAAGAGGCTATCTTCCTTTTATTCTAAAAATAAAATAATATTTCATTCATCGCCCTCGTCAAGCGAAAAGATTCGTTTCTCATTAAACTATATATGGTTTCGCCGGCAAAAATAACTAATGATCGGTCTGTCCTATTAGCGCTGTATGAGCGCGGTTGGTTTCACCGCATATCGCGGAGGGTTATTGCGCAGCATAAGAAATAAAAAAATAAAGAGCGAGAAACGAATGCGCGTATAGAGAGATGGATAGAGATGGAAGGAGGGCGCGAAAGAGATACAAAGGTAAAGCAAAAGGTATATAGATAAAGAATGAGAGGAATAAGGAGAGATGAACGCGCGTGAAACAGAAAGAAAGACGGAGACAAGAGGGTCCGCCTCGTTTGTTCATCCTTAATTACTTCATTTGGGACTTGGTATTCTTGGCGCAAATTGCGTTCCGTTTTGATTACCATAGCTCGGTAGAGAACGCGAGAGAAACCGGGATGGCAAAAGAAAGAAAAAAAGCGTTAGTGAATCAGAACAAGAGAGCGAGAGAGAGAGAGACAGAGAGAGAGAGGAGAGAGTATTAACGGTGTACACGCGAGATGCGTTTTGTGCTGCGAGAGATTCGAGGGAAGCAAGGTGCGAGCAACAAAGATGGGATGAAAGAAGGAGAGAGAGTTTTATACGTTCGAATGCTGTTTTACAGCGCTTGGTGGGGTTCGAGCCCGTGTTGGAACACGAGCACACTGCGAGTTTGCCGTGTGCGCGCGCGGTATACACGGCTCGCGGTGGCCGAAACGTGTGCCGCGAGGCGATATGCAAATGATCCTCGGTCCAATATGTAAAAGTGTTTTGGAGGATTATTTTACGTCGGTACCATTGGGACTCTTCTGCTGGAGGGATCCCCGAGTGGATCTCTTGCCTGTGTCTCGAACCCTCTCACTTTGAAGGTATATATAGTATGTGCGAGACCGTTTTTGCCTGGTTGAAGGTTCGTCGGTTGCGGGCTTTATACTGTGGGTACGGTTTGCCGTGGTTTCCATATCCTTCCACTACATGCTGTGAAATGGTGGATTGCATTTCGCACTATATATCTATATATAAATACCAGCAGAATACCAAACGACTGGGAAAAGCCCCGACTGAACCCGAGAGATATAGAGGCTGGTCATATGTCGCGAATTAAGTACTCTCGATGCTTTATGTTTGACTCAATATCCTCTATATAAATGACAAATCTACATAACGCAGAAAATAACGTTGGCTATATATAAACGCTCGATACAGTATTTTGGTATTAAACTGCAAAATTTCGAGTGTTAAACGTTGCATACATAAATAAGAGGATACGATTCTTTTCGTCTTTGTTTTTTTGCTCCCACCCTCCACCGATTTCTGTCTTTTCTACCGCGATTCAACCAAGCTATATATTACGCTCCCTCCCCCTCACGCGCATAAGAAAGATGAGTCTCCGAAGGTTGGTGTGTGGTAGCCGCATGGACGATGTACCGAAAATCCAACATTGGTGACCCTCCGGGACCGTAACCCTTCCCCACACGTTCGGACCGCTAAATCTCATGGGAATGCGTCTACAGATTCGTACGTTTCTCTAGAGAAACGGAGAATACCACAAAGGAGTGCGAGGCGTTATTTCTTATTTTATTTTGTCACGGGAATAAACACGTTCTCGGACATTCCAGAGAAGACACTGTGCTCCTTCCATGCCCAAACTCAGAATACTCGAGATATATTTTGCTCGTATAAAAACGCATATATAGATGTTGAATAACAGCGGTGATGTATTTTCTACGATTGAATTAAATTTACGATTATTTCGTTTTTTAATTATATCTATGGCATGAATGAGGAAGTTTAAAAAATCACACGTTTCGATAAATCTTTGAAAATAAAGGAAAATGTATGGACGAATGCAGCATATGAACAGGTAAATTATAATAAGTGCGGGTAAGACGAGAAGTTTTTAAGGGCGTGTGCATATGCGGCTTGGCACATTAGTATCGATCTATATATGATGGTGTCGCACGCGAAAAAACGCTTTTAGGTCGATCAATGGTTGGGCAAGCGCTTATACGAACATATTCCCTCCCTTAGCTCTTTCTCTTTGTACATACGTGTGTGCATGTTTGTGTGTGTGTAAAACTTCTGCATATGTATATAACCACTTGCTCCCTCTATCTTGTTGTTTTATTTTCGAATCACTGAATAAACGAACCAACGGCTTTTAGCGATGGTCGTATGTTATTAAAAAAAAGGCAGACGCTGGAAAACGCTGTTGCCCTCGCTGCTGCCTATATGTGCATTCGTGGATTTGCAGACACCCATAGAAACTTCCACACGTGCGTTTTCACATATCGGTATACCGGACACACTATATATGTGTATATATTGAAGATGCAATATATATGCATTGCGTATGGAAGTATATACTGCATAGTATTTCGTGCGCATATCGAGGAAAACTTTTTTTTTTATACGACTCAGCTGACCAGGGGCACGACTTCAAACGGAACAAACGCCGGTGCGGAATATTTACTTCCATCGCTATTGCAGCGAGGGCGCGAGAACACGGAAAGGGATTTTGGCCCGCACCAGTGTGCTCCGTTAATCTGGAATTGCAGTCTACGAACTCACGAGCCAGACTATTACATTGAACGACGTGCGTTTATTTTATATAGACGAATATTTATATAATGTGCTGCATCGAATACGAACAGGACTAGCTAAGGCGAATTGGCATAACAAACATCCGCGAGCACAAATTCTCTGTGCTCGCACTGACCACGTGATTAAAACACCTTATCCATGGGATTAACGCAATAGAAAATTGATAAATTGGTCTATTCACGTATTATGTATGTATGTGGTATAATAAAATACTACCACAGTAAGCGAGAGTATAAATTTTAATTTCCTGCTCCGATATAATAAATATAATATCATTGAGAGGTGCGCACACGCGGTTATATCCTACGTATTTTTCACAATGTAACAACGATTTATTTTTTTAAATGCAATTGTGTTTTTATTGTAACGAAAACACGATTTAATCGATTTCAATAAAGGAATAAATAAATATATATCGAACCAATTGATGTTTAAGCAAACAAAAGAAATTTTATTTCGTTCAGCCACACGGTTTCACCATAAGTGTTGTACAATTTTCACCAATATCTCGAAAACCATTTAGCTCTAGAAACGTAATTCTTTTTTTTTTACCCATAGTAAAAATTGTGGTAAAATAAAATGTAACGATACACGCTGAGCTAAAAAAAAATTCTATTCTATACACAATTTCACACATAGTGGTACATACCAATGTACGATACCAATATTCGATACATCCAGTTTCAATGAATTGAAACCTTTTATTCCCCAATGTTCGCACAAGTCCCTCATGTTATCGATCAAAATTGAGTGTTTCACTCGTTTTTTTTTTCCTACTGCGACGTTACGAGCCGATGAAGGAAAAAAAGGCTGGTCGTTTATCAAATATTTCAAATTGTGCGAGGCTCCGGAAAAATTAAGGTTCGGCGAAAAGGCATAAAGCAGTGCGACAGAAAAATAAGACATATGCAATGGTGTGAGCAAAAGATCAGAGGGATTGAAAAACTCGAAATAATCGGTGGAAGGAGGAGTCGATAGAGAATGATAGAGAAAAAGAGCGAGAAAGAAATGAATTAAATTGAGAGAGTTGGGCAAAGAAAACGGGGGGAGGGGAGCAGGTTTCAGTTGCGAGAGGGATGAATTATGCTGTGGGGTGCGCGAACAATAATAAAACGAGCGCGCACGCGGTTATATATTCGCGAGCTCAAGCAGAAAAATCCCATCCGTTATATAACACTAAGTAATGGCGCTATCGACTCATGATACCGGAGGCGGATTAGATATGCGTGTTACTATATACGCGGGGAAATTTAGGGGTGTACATGTTATCGTTGTAGTGATTGGAAAAATGTAAAAAAAAAACGTTTGTACAAACTTTAAAACTTTCATACGAATAACCGAGAGAATCTTTCGTCGATAAAAATTGTGAACTCAATGATAAGAATTCATTAAATGGCATAATCATCTATATTTACATTAATTGAAGAAAGTAAACTAATGTTATATCTGATTTTTTTATTTCTTCCATTATTTTCCCTAGTCCTTAAGAGCCATCGTGCAGTCATAGTATGTGGATTGAGCAGGGTTAGCGCAACTCAAATGCACGAATAGAACATAAAATAAGACTCTAGTGTGCTTGAACTGATCCGAATGAGTTTTCGGTAAGTTTTGAGCAGGATCGAGCCGGGCAAACGGCGTGAAAGATTGAAAAAGGGCGTGCGTTCTACGTTTCACGTATTGGACGGGTGGGACTGAGAACGAATCGCAATCAGCACGCAGGCGTGTAAAACCCGAAACAGCTACCGGAATTCGCCACGGAACGCTTACAACAAGCCAATATATATATATAGATGTGTGTATGTGTGTATATACATACCCGTTGAGGATGGTCTCGTTCAACCGAAACGAATCGCGCCCATAAATTATCGCTCTGCCTAAACGACGCACGGATTGTAATTATTTAAATGTGGAGCGGGAAAAAACGAAGCGAACGGCTATCATCACGAATGAAGGGTCGCGAGGCTCAACTATTTCACAGTGAGGGCACGTGATGCTGGGGTCTAAACCCAAGGGTCGCGGATCGATTTTTACAATGAACTGCACGCGATATATTGCTTCTCCCTCCAAAGTTTAACAATGAAAAACCCGCTATATTTCTTAGCCACGTTTTTTTTTGTGTTCATTCGTGGATGAAATATATATATCATTTTATTGCGAAAAGTACGCTGTAAGTATGACACTTTTATATGAGGAACGTATATAGTTTCAAAGAATTTTTATAGACTTTATCGAGGTTTATTATAGGTTCTCGAGAAAAAATGTGTGAATGTAATATTCACAAATGCATAGAGAATATCAAAATAGTTACCTCAAAATTGTTTTGAAGCCCATCGATTCCATAAAATATTTTCGCATTCAATAAAAAAAAAAACTCGTTTAATTTGTCATAAAAATTTCATACCGAAATAACACATTAATCCCCATGTATATGTTACGCAATTGCACAGCTAATAATACAACGGTGTTTGATGTAAAACGGATTTTTCAGAACTGCATATGTATAAATCGTTAAACTCGGTTTTTTTTGCTTTTTACACAATTTCACCTGAGTTTGGAAAAATGATCAAAATCTGATCGATATAAGTAGCTCATTAATATTTTCTGAACGTCATTTCCTTACTCAATTTCGAATACGACGGACTACTTGTTACTTTCCTAATTCAATACGCTTTTCTAATTAGCACTTGATTACTTATTATGTTTTACATAGTTTAATGATCGATAGTTTTTTTTTGAACCTCAAAAAGTGAAGTTTTACAAAGTTTTTTTAGTTTCTGTAAAAGAAAACCTATTTTCAAAACGAATTAATCAAAGCCAATAAGTTCGATAGATAACAAGACATATGTAAATATTATTTTAACAAATAAAAAACTTGTTACAATTATCAACGAATACATATATATTTAATTGCTCTACGAATCTGCTACGATTTGACCCGCAATTAGTTTAGCATACAAAATGTACAATTCTTTAAAATATGTATATACAAATCATCTTTTCTATAAAGGTTTTTCGCTGTACTTTATTCTATAAGAAGTTGCATATTTCATCCTTGCCAAGAATGAATAATTTCGCAAGCACTTTGGATCATATCAAAGACAATTTTTCTGTCGTTAAGTGCTCAACGCTCCAACATTTTCTTTTTTTATAATTTTACTTTATTCATTCGATAAAAGTGAATGAAAAAAAAAGCAAATTAGCCAGATAAATATAGAGTAAAATGTGAAAAAAATGACAATGAAAGAATCACGAATTCAAAGTAATGAAAATTATAAGTATTGTCCTATCAAATTTAAAAAGTATGCATTTATCATATATGTACTCATTGTAATTCACTAATGAGTTTTTTTTTTATTTTCATGATAGAATCTAAGGAATCTTCTAATGAGAAACATCTGATCATGCATGTGTTTGAATGAAACACGTAATATACAATATATCAATAAGTCTCAACCTTAGGTAAGCACAAAATATATGCCTTTCCATCCACGTTCCTTCCTTTTTATAAAATGTAATAGGTATATAGGTTTTAACCCTTATAAGCCAAGAGAAATAGTCTTGGTGAAGCCTCGCAGGCAAATGTACGTGAAAGGGTTCGTAGGAGTTTCTTTATACGGAAATTCAGCGCTGCGAATCACACCACAGCATCTCGAGCACTGCCGCAGTCACGTATTCAACACTCTCTCGCCCCTTGATTTTAACTCTCATTATACGACAAGTTGAAAGAACTCCTCTCTAATTAAAAATATCTTCCTCCTCGTAATTTTATCGCGAATGCTTTGGTAAATGAACCGGAAATCCCGTAAAAACGTTCCTTCGTACGAAGTTAGTGCAGTAATGCAGTCTAACGACGAAAATGTGCAATTTTAACAAACAAGAATTGATTCAGAATAATTATAAACATCTTTTATATAAATGGGTTGTTATATAAATTTTCAGTTAGCGAATTATTTTAAAACACTCAACTGTATATATGAAAATGAATACCACAGTTTTTCATTATTTAATATTTTTATTTTGATCAAACATATTTACTATTATCGAATAAAGAATAAAAGCGATTTTATTAACTTTTCAAGGTTAATATTGTAATTAATTTTATTAATTATTACAGTTATCTCGCAAATTGAAGTATACGGATTTGGGATCTTTGGCGTAGTCATCAATGATTCAAGTTTATAAAGAATTTTGCCAGCCCATTAATCTTTATAATACGTATGAAATAAATGAAATTTTGAGAAATGGAATGAAAGGCTGGAATGGAAGCTACGTAGCAACATCGTCAAATAGTGCCACAAAAATACTTGAGAGAAAACCTCTTTCATTTCGATCACTACGATCACCCGCCGTATTCCCGCGCAGCTGGCGATATCATTACGATAAATTGAGGTATATATAAAAAGTGAGCATAGGGGATAGATTGCCAAATGGGTAACGTGAAAAAAAAATAAATAAATTTCAGGAAAGAGGATTTAAAAAATCACTGCTAAACGTGAGCGAACTTCTTACATGGACGATTAAACATCGTACATCCTTTTTTTTTTATTTAAAAGCAGTTTTTTTATAAAATTTCTAAAAATGATAATATTTTTACAATTTAGTTTCCTCATATTGTTGAAAAAAATTATTAAAAATACATTCAAAAATACTTACATTACATCTTTAAAATCTTTTAAACTTAAAATACTTCACTCGTCAGAAAGTTTGATAGATGTATAGTAAAATGTTATCACTTATCACTCATTAGGCAAGTTCTAATTTACAATGAAAAAACATAAAAAGCAAATGAAAAGGAAATGAAGCGAATGAATTGTACAATAAAGATAATACGGCTCTATAATATACGTAAATTCACATTATGATTGAAAATATTTA
>JABMBV010073383.1:0-12981 GCA_018906735.1 Mesochorus sp. PSUC_FEM 10030011 | reverse complement strand
CGTCAAAATTCGGCAAATTTATCAGATATATTTTTTTTAAGAAAATTTATAGAAAATTTACGTAAATTTCCTTGTACGTTACTTTGTAATGTATAAAATATTTGAGAAAATTTTGTCATCGAGTAATAGACATATTTATTGTTTAAAATTACATTTTTTATGCGGACATTTATTAAAAGGTTTTGAAAAATTGCGAACTTTAAATATCTCTATTTCGAGATAGTAAAAATCAGGAAAATTCACAAGAATTTATATACCATAATAAATTTTCTATTTACAGACATTTTATCTCGTGAAGTTGGAAAATAATTTTTACATGAGGAACGATAGATGCTCCTTTACACGAGTCCACTTTTTTAAAAAAAATGTTCTGTATAAGATCTCATGAATATTAGAATGGATAAAAGGCACCATTTTGAAGTTTGCGGACGGTGGATATGTAAAATTTTGTTTGTACGGAGGGCCGCCCGGACTCTCAATTCGCATCGGAAACAACTTTTGCAAATATTTCTGCCCTTTGCCGTTTCGAATACGTGTACATATACTAATACATACACGCACGCTATCTTCTCTCGAAAGATCCCCTGAGGGAAATAATTCGAAAGAGTTGGAAGTCGCTCGCGTGCTTATCTCCCGGATCTTGGCACTCGCGGGATGCTGCTATATTTTTCCTCGAGAGCTCAAGTGTCTTATTGATCCGAACAAAAAAAAAAGAAAGAAAGAAATAAAGAAAATGAAAATAAGAAGTAAGAAAGAAAAAGTTATGAAACTATGAGAAAATGGATGTTGCCCAGCGACCTCATTGAACCGGATACATTGTGCGCGATATGTCGATTTCCGTATTTCACCGGAAATTCGATAAACTATTTATTTCGAGAGGAATGCCACGAAAAAATAATATACGAATTTCATTTTCTGCCAATTGAGAGAAATATCGTGTCGTCTCTGAGAAACAGTAAATCTTTAAATCGAGTTATCAAGATTTATGTGACAAAATTTCATTGTTCAATTAAAAAAAAAAAAAATTAAATTATCTGTCGTTATTTTCATGTCAGTTGAATAAACATTTTTTTCCATCCCCATATTGAATCAATTTTTATCCAAGGATATTTTTCGTTTATTCTTTCTTTAACAGAGAAAAAAGTCTCGTTGCCCGTAGGCTCAACGACGAATAATAACAAGCTTGGATAAAATTTTAGCCCCAAAAATTCCGCAAACGAATGGGGGCTCGGGTTTGCTGACTGCTGCGACGACGGGGGTACACCTATATACGTTTTATGGTGGTTTGACCGTGCTCGCGGGTACAATTTACGAAGCATGCGGCATTTCTCCATCGTACATATAGCGTGTCTGTTTTGCTGGCACATAGAGCCTCATATATATATATATACATACTGTTTATGAAACGTGAGGGAAAAAGAGACAGAGACAGACAGAAATGAAAGAGGCCAAAAGAGAGAAACGAAAAAGATAAAAAAAAAAAAAAAAGGATGCTAGTAACCAGACTTTTCTTGAGCGCAAACGCATGCAATCGTCGTCTCTTGCCCGCGATTTTAGTGTCTCACTCTAACCCCCTTTGCCTGGCAATCTACACACCACTACACACACACACATGGACGCACACCCATATATTCATACATATTACAAGTATATATAAAGCTTAGTGTACGCGGTGGACGACGGCGCGCGATGTGAAATTGCATCAGGTCTCGCGGGTTGTGCGCAAAAAGGGACGAGGGGGAAAACAGCAGTGAACGAACCAGAGGCTGTGTGTAAGAGAGAAGCGAGATAGAGACCAATGTTACGACGATACACCGACGGCTCGCCATTTCAGTTATTGGCAAATCCGTAGTGATTAGCCTGTGGCGATAAAGTCGAGCTTGGTTGAAGAGAGAGAGAGAGAAACGAATGCGCCAACGACTGTACTTTTTTAGCCGTTTATTTCAAGTGGCCAGCGACCGAACCACCGAGCTCAAGAGCGAGAGGGAGCAAAGTTGCATTGCCGACCGGATAGAGAGCGAGTGAAGACCACGAGTGTTGCACTCGCGAGAGTGAGACACGAGGATTAATCTCGCGAGCTCACGCATAGGCCTTTCTCTCTCTATCTCTCTCTCTCTTTCTCTCTCTTTTTTGCTCCTCTGTGGTGGTGGGGCTCGAGCCGAGCTCTACCAGCGAGACGCGAAACTCCATCCGAGTATAGACGAGGGGAGTGGGAACGAAAGTGCATCGACCATTTCCTGTGGTGGGGGCTTACATTCTGGCTTTTGAAAAAAACCACGAAGCTTTAAGAAGGCGCGCTGTACCCCCCACTATCGAGAGTATGAGCGACGCGGTCTTCTAGCCTCGACCATAGAACATAGTGCTCTCTTCGTGTGATATCTAACCCGTTTCTAACGATTTTAAATACGCGCTTAATAACTCGACTTTTGGGATAGATCGACGATAGAAAAATATAATTTAAAAAAATAAATAAAAGATCATAAAAATTCTACGATATCGGTGCGATTTTGGAATATTATCGATTTACAGTTTCTGTGCCATTATAGAACAATTTTATTCCATTTGTTTCCTCTCCTTGTATTTTCAACTTTTTCACAAGGTCTCTTCGATATCCTCTACTTTCGTTATAACTTTTTCAACAATCCTCTCGTTTGTCATTTAATTCTTCTATAAATATTTCTCCTTGACAATGTTCCTTCTGTTTTCTACATTCTGCAATATTTTCCCCAATCTTCTTTCTCTTCGTCGCTTATCGCCCAGGGTTTTTGGATTTATATTCTTCGGTCACATTTTATTCTCCTTTCGACATCTTTTTCTACCTTCTAATCCTTCTTTTTCTCATCTACTCTATTCCATCTCTGAGCTTCTATGGCTCACGTACAACCGCACACGGTGAAATTCTTCTTTTTCTCGTTTTCGGTACTTTTTCTTTTTTATCCCCTTTTGGTTGTTTTTTTTTTTGTTTTTTTTTTTTTACGGAGCAACGATTTTCGGGAGTAAAGTAGCATGGGAGGATCGACTTCGCGTCGCTCTGTGTCCGCATAGTTCTGGGTGGTACTCCCTCGTTTATTTGATCGTTTCTCAGGCTTTTTTTCTCCATCGTCTTCTTCTCTTTCTCAAGCTTCTTTTCTCAATTGCTTTCTCGGTCTATGCCAAGCCAGCAGCAGCCCACCAAAAGCTATCCCAAATACTTTGCGCGCAGAGAATTTCTTTTTTTTCTCTCCTTCTTCTTCTTCTTTTTCTTTCTCCCTTTATTTTACTCTTTTCTCTGTTCGATCTCTCTCGAGAGAATCCTCGGCAAACTCGATGTTTCACGACTCTCCGAATCATTGGGAATATATAGGCGACTCTGTTCTACTTACGAAAAACGTACACGCAGTCGCACCTCGTAAGTTTGTTAGCAAGCTGAACTTTTTTTTTTCTTTCCCTTTTTTCTTTTTAACGTTTCGTTTATCGTTTAGAAGAAGCATTGATTTTAAGAGAAAAAAAATAGTTTTCAGAGTTTGAGAGATTCGTAAAAAAATTGTCATAATCATATTGCACTGTAAAAAAATATGTTACAAAAAAATTTATTTAAGTTGATTTACAGGTGCAAATGTATCAAAGATACAAAAAAGCTTTTAATCATAGCTTTGAAAAGCCAAATTTTGTTCAATTAATATAACGTCATTTTCACTAAATAAATTTTCGTATAGAGCTTTTTTGCGTGAAAAAAATTACTAACAAAATATTTAAACAATTCTTCGCTATTCAAACTTATATTCTCTTTACTTATTCCTCATCCTGTCTCTCCCTTTTTCCCAACGATATTTGAGTGCGACATAAGTGTGCTTCGCCGCAGTGAATAGTTTGTACTTCCGTTTTGTGCCAACGAAGAAAATCTCTTTTCTCTATATGGACTTGCATACACATATGCAATGATTACAAAGAGCAAAACCGGATTTTACAACGGAACGAGAAAATATTCGAAAGGAAAAGTAGAGGCAATAAAAAAAAAATCGAGGTCCTGGTAAGATCCGAAAGTCATCCAAAAGCGAGATCCATTCGAGGTTTTTTTAATTCGTCGAGTGTTATTGTGTTACGCCGAGGCATATTTGAATAAAAAAGAACAATGTGTCATTGGAGCATCCGAATATAGATGACATCGAATATAAATTATAAGTTTGAAATGTCTCAATTCGGAAAAAAAGTGTTTATGGAATAATTTCGTAAATTTCTAGAGTCAGTGCGAAGGGTAATCAAATTCGTTCAATGATTTCTGTTATTGAAGAACAGAGGAAGATACCGGCGCCGTGGATAATTTCGAGCGTAAATATCGCGACGTTAACATCAATGGGCGAACGATATATGAATATATGAGCCAAGCGCAGTTGGGATAAATTTTTATGGTATCTCGTGAAAGCCGCGGCGCCAAGGAATATAGTTGTAATAAAAGCTTGGACGACGTACGTTTCTTTTCGAACCTGTCCGCGCAGACCAGAATCGTGAAAAACAGAAGAAACTCCGCGATGTTTCGTATATATATATATATATACAATCATATATATATTGTACATATCTATATGCACCTCGTGGCGACTTTCTCGTTGTCGTCGACGTCAGTGCAAGCCGGATCCATGCTCGACGTAACCCGCTCGATTGTTTCTCTTCTTTATTTCACGATATTTATTTTTAGACATTTTTTTTGGTGGATTTCCGTCACTGCGTTTTTCATAGAATAATGAAAAAAAATGTATATTCATTTGACAATGTCACATATATGTTCAAATTTTAGTTGATCATATTAATAATTGTGATAATTGGAGATACAAATAAAAATAAGTGAAAAATTGTTCCTTAATCTCTATCCCAAATTCCTCGATTATGAGAATAAAAAAAAATTCATCTTATTTCATCCTTATATTTATTGAATTTAACATATGATATCCCCATCCGAAGTAATTACTTCTTCCCACGACTTTAATCCTGAGATTCTTGGCAGCGGATTGTTTGATGAACAAACAACTTCCGTTCTTTCGCACGATTAAGTCTTATATATATGATTTGGCTGAAAGATTTCACGGAGTGGAAAGAGTCTTCCCGCACTTCCGCACCATTTATAACGCTTTTCGCTTGCGGTGTCTCACGTGCGCGTCTGTGTTCTGTCTTATTTGCTACGTGACTTGGACGATTCGATCTTGCGCGGTATCGAGAGGTGGAAAGAGTTGCGAACGCGAGGAAAGGAATAAGAAAGGAAAAATGGGAATTTTGGAAGCTTTCGTGGATTCGAGTGTGCGCGAACACTGTACAGGGACGAGTATGCAATAATATCCAGTAAGATAACACGTTGCTGTTTCATAATATATACGTACATATTACTAAAAAGTATATACATCACGTATGTGCCCGATATATCCAACGTATAAAAGCCGCGCGATATAAAACGTATATTTCTTTCTCGTTCTTCCTTTTTCGCATCTGATAAGTCGTGACGTAGGCGGCGGAAGGGTATATAACAGTCCAGAGTGGCTAGACTGTTGAAGGGGGTAGACTTTTCGCCCTCGTACGATGGAAAAGTGTTATTCTATGCAAAATACGCGACGTGTGGTTTTGCCGCGATGTCGTCTTGTCTGGGAGGGGGGTTTCGTGGGTGGTGGTTTCTCGACAATCGAAAACTCGAGGGAATATCCCGAAAGTTCATTTTTTTTTTTTTTTTCAAAACTTTTCGAATCCGCATGTATCCAAAATTGGACAGAAAGCTGAAAACGAATGGCGAAGAATTTTTGCAGTGAAAATTTGTTCGATAGGATAATATATCGCTCGTTTTCCCGTGAATATTCCAATATCGTTTACACACAAGCGCACATGGGACTCTTTATACGGTTTACGTATTTCGAAAACAACAAATTGTTCGGAGCGCGTGATGCGAGGGGAACAAAGTTTTTCCGGATGATGAATTACTCGCACTCCTATCTCGTTTTCTGGTTATATCGCGCGATGTATATATAGTTACATCCTTTTTATATACACTAGAATATATATATACATGAATGCATATGTGTATATACGTCATGAACTTGTATGCGCGGTTAATAACCGTACGTGCGGGTAAATCGTAAAATTGTGCAGTGAAAAAGTTTTTTTTTTAGATGATAAATTACGTGCGCAACGTTTTATCCCGATTACGTATGTTTCTATGTTTTGCGATAGCCGCAAACGCGCGTTTGTGTGTATAAGGGTTCTCATGTTATGTGTGTTTGGGAAAAGGTATGTCGTACACTTTAATACGTTATAAACTGAGAGAAAGAGAGAAGGCCTCTCTGATACATATTTCGGGTGGTACAATACCGAGTGTATGTATTTTGTGGAATCTAGTGGGATACGTGTTGTGTGAGAAGCTTGGCAGGTATGCTAGAGAGAAATAGATATATTATATATATATATGCAGCCCGTATTTTCGATCTATTCTCGAAGGAGTACCATGAGTTATGTAGAGATATGGGCCCTCGAGGGATGAGCACGTTCACCGCTAACAGTAGAGTTCATGTACGAGAGGAACTATATACACATACACATATATACATATATATTTATAAGTATCTATAGAGAATGTTGGTTACAGGCAAAAGAGCACGCAAGCCTTGTGACTTAACAGGTGAGAATAATGTTGGATACGTCCTTGTGCTTCGGAGATTTCAATGCATGGGATATATTCCCATACACATATAATATCTATAGAAAAACTGGCAGATGGGTTTCAGGAGTACACACACACACATATGGCCAACGTAGATTGGTAAGGAAAAAAAGAAAGTACACGTGTATATATGTAGCACACCCCGCACGTCCAAGAATAAGGTTTGGATGAGGGTGCACATAAAGAGGGGAGAGAAGAGCTTCTTTTTTTTTCCTCGTTTTATATACGACACATATATATGTGCAAGCTGCCTAAAGACTCAACCCGCACTCGTATTACTTTTATCGAGGTCCGTGATACATGGCAACGAGGGTATATATAGCAAGAAAGAGAGAGAGAGAGAGAGAGGGAGAGAGAAAAAAAAGACTAAATGTGTATACATTGCTTTGAAAATGAAGAACATTTATGGCGAAAGGGAGATACAAGGGTCGTCGCCTTCGACCCACCGACATTATTTCTCCTGTATTTTTTGTCTCCCTTCCTCTCGCCGTCACGTCGTATCGGTTGTCCATTTCCTGCGTCTAGCGTGCCTTTTTTTTTCTTCCTATAGTCTGCGAGATTATTTCTTATCGTTGCGTGGTTATCCGTGTGTGTCAGGCTTCGGGAAAGGAACATGAAATATATAAGTCGTCTAGAAGAGACGCGGAAACTTCGATGGCATAGGACGTGTCACCATTTTTTTTTTCTTTTAGCTCGAGGAACTCTCTGTCAAAGCTTTTAAAGCTCCCTCGTGACACTTGAGTTCACCAAAGAATCCATAGAATCTTGTCCCAGTCAAAAAGACACATTTGCATTCAGGTACACGTTTTGGAAACTTCACAGGTATAACCTCTTTGCTGTCACCAAATATGACAAAAGCCCAATGCTCATCCTGAATTTCTCCTACTGTTTTAAGCTCACAGGACTTTCACACGAATCTATATATGTGTACATTTGACATGATTGCTCTGGGATCTTGTCACAAATGTGGCAGATGCGCGAGAGACACTCCGGGTGTTGCCATTAACCCTTGTAACCCTCCTGTAACTCCTGCTGCTGCTGCTGTTGCTTCTGGTTAAAGACAAGACACAGACACATACAAGGTAAGTCGAGAATGCGCGAATCTATTTGAAATTCTGTATTCCATTCACGCTTCTGCTACAAGCTCTCTTGGCACGCGTTTCTGTCAGTCCATGTGCCGCACGATATTCCGTCTGTATCCGCGAGAATGCGCACATTATTATGACACATATATATCTATACATATATCCTTAAAATATATCTCGAAAATGGATGGCAGATGCAATTAATATACGCCCAATAAATGCATCTTCTTAATCTTTTTCTTCAATTTCAGGCCTGAATATCGTATCAGGAAACGTCGATATTGGATGTCTTGCTATATGTTAGTCAAAGATTAATTGTTCAATAGAATAAGGAATATTTTTGAAAAAAAGAAAAAAAAAATTGATGGCAAAATATAATCAGCGGTGATCGATTTCCCTCATCGCGCATCTTAATTCGTTTACGGCGGTGCACTCTCAAGTGTTTCGTATAGCAGCAGGATAGTTCTCTCAAGAATCATTACCCACGGATAATTATTTCCGTGAGTACCTCCAGAATTATTAACTGCAAAGAGACATTATTACCCTCCAGGGTATATGCGCGAACATTGTTACTACGAGCGAGCAGGCTGCTGCTGTCACATATACTTTGCTGATACTTCGAGTACCAGAAGTGCGCTCCACGATGGTGAAAGCACACAAAATGTCATTCGAGGGATGTGTAGCCTTAAACGTTAAGATGGTACGTGGCAGCGAGATAGGGTTTTGGCGGCTGTAAAGGCCCAACGAGAATTACGTGGTACTTTATACACGGTGCTCGCGCGTACTTATCCAGGCTGCATACAGCTTTGGAACACACTATGCGTATAGATACATCGTCATAATAATCAGATTTAGGGTGCCATCCACGAGATGGTAAAGGTAATACGATGTACGAAAAGTGAGTGAGAGAGAGATAGAGATGAGGAAGTGAGATATAGAACATGAGATACTAAATGGGAATAATACATTAATATCCTCGTTAGGTAAAACTTAGTTTATAAGCTGAATATGCTATTCAGAAATTCTGTAACTTGTTACATAATATATAGTTATAATTTTCTACAAATCCAATTAGGGTTTGTTTTATTTTTTTGTTTTAACAGGTGCTCTACAACGATTGTTATACATTTCCCGATCCCCTCAAAATGTGTTTCAAAATT
Organism: Mesochorus sp. PSUC_FEM 10030011; assembly: GCA_018906735.1. Taxonomy (NCBI): domain Eukaryota; kingdom Metazoa; phylum Arthropoda; class Insecta; order Hymenoptera; family Ichneumonidae; genus Mesochorus; species Mesochorus sp. PSUC_FEM 10030011. The sequence continues at coordinate 4,060 of JABMBV010073383.1, read as the reverse complement.
GCGGCCTATCATTGACGTCGTGTTTTCGTTGGTCAAACTAAATGGACCAAACACCGATCGAGATTGCCTTTGGTCGGTAGTTTAATCGGGTATCCAACAAACCAATCGAGAAATATATATATATATATTAGTGTGTGCGTGTGTGTGTAGCAAATTGACTCGGTGCATTTCGCACATGACCGAATTCGTACACGCAGAGTGGTTTATGCAACCCCACATAGTAATTCCGTTCTGTACGCACATAAAACGGCACTGGCACAACGGACTAACCGGCGGGATACCCGAATGTGATTGGCTGTCGTGCGCGCCTACGTTTTGGTGTCCAGCCAGCTCGCCTGTGTGCCAGGAAACTGCTAACGTTGTTTCATGAGCGAGAACAGGCTTTATCGATCTTAGCGTGAACTGGCCTGCTCCCCCCCCCCGCCCCCGTATATATGCATATATATAGGCCTTCTCTATCTCGTATTTCCGTGTGGCACTCGAGTAAACGGAGAGCCCCGAGTTTACCCGCGATACAAATGGATACTGTACCTAAATGTGTACACAGGGATTCAGGATCTGTATATCCTCGTTCATATGACTTCTCCATATGTAGGTCAAACAAGGCTTCCAAGTTTTTTTCCGATTTCAAATTCGCAGATAAATTGACTTGAGCCCGCTTAAGCTCGAAAGATGCTAATGATATCGACCATACGATACTTCAACGATTCCAAAATCGATGCAACTTCTGGTGAAAAACGAATAAACAAGAAATATTTGTTAATTCGATAATCAGGATCTAGGTTTTTTGGGGTTAGAAAATAATGTCGAACAAATAATTATCGTCTACGAGTTATTGGTTGAAAAAGATGTCAGCCGTTTAACAAGAAACTGGAAAATGAGTCGGTATTTAAAAGTAAATCAATGAGATTTCCATTGGATAATGAACGACAAACGAAAAAAAGTTTGAAGAGGCCTGAGACCAGTGACCTCGTTTTATTTCGTCGAGAATGAATTTTGATGAAGGCTGTCGATGAAGGGAGAGGGGTAAAGAGCAAATCTCATCACTGTATTCGAGGGGTCGTTAAGGAATGTAATTCTGATTTTAATTGACGTTCGACACTCATCGGTCCTACGATCATCAAGCGTAATATTGCAAAATGCATTTGAAACTGCGGTTTAATTCACGTCGATATAATGTATATTTGTATTTTTATTTCTTTCGCAGCAGTCTGGCGATTTGAGTTTCTGTGGTCTACCAATTCTGCTCTTTGCTTCGCTCTTGACTATTTTCCAACGCCCATCGAAATTGTACTCAGCAGAATTCTCGTGAGAGCCGAGACTGTAGAGGAAGCCTCTGATCAATTAGCGATGAGTTTGAGGCAACGGAATAATGATAAGGGTTTTTTTTTTGCATCCATTCGTCCATCTGAAGAAATGCTCTCATGTTTTTCTCTCCTCTTCTCTTTCTTTCGCTAAACGAAAACAATTGAGAGCGGAGCGCGGCCGGAACAATGCTTGTGCATAAATTCATCGGGAATTCAGACCGTTAGCTTCGAGTCCGAGATTCGTATCAGTATGTGCGCGCGTGCAAAATTGCCGGATAAATATCCCGGAAAAATCTTTTTCGAGCAACACCCGACGAACTTTCATTCACACTTTCTATGAGGATCGCCCTCTAGTCCACGATTATTTTATACGTGTATGCATCAATACAAACAAAAAAAAACGATAATTGAGATGTGAAGATAAATTGCGATCTAATAATTAGTGAATTAATTCCCATGTATCATCCCGTTACCGCGTGTATTCTACAGATACGTCTCTCTATTCCTCTTTCTACCGGAATCCTAAATTGCATCCGCTAACTATCAATATCCCACGTAATGTGTGTATTCTTGATAGCACCGAACACATTCAACTCTATATATCTCTTTTTCTTTCTCTCTTACTCTTGCGAAATCACAAATTCGAAATCAAACGCGAGTGTTTAGTGTCCAGGGTACATTGAACCCGGATAAGTCCCGGAATATTATGCATAATGCTCGCCCGGGCCAACGCACAATAGGGCAACCCATACGAGTATGATAATATTAATACCGAAACCGGGACTGCGTGTATTAATGCGCGAATTCGCTTGTATCGCATTCAGCTCTAGGCATTGTACAAAAGCGACCATCTATGTTATTTGATGTGATGTTTATTGACTATCACATATGTTCGCTATTTTCTATTTTATTTTTTTTATTTTGGAGAGATATCGAATACTTTCGTGGCATTTGAGAAATTCGATGATAATTGACAGAATGATTTGTCTATTTTGTCAATAGAATAAAAAGAATAAATAAAATACAAAATATCAGGGTCAGAAAATTACTTTCAATGAAGTCTGAATTTTGGAAAAAAATTAAGGTCAAAATTTCTTATGTAAATTTATAGCACGACGATTCCAAAAGTATTCGGATAACGATTTTCAGACCCGGATCTAAATTTTGCATCTCAATTGTACGAGGCTGAATTAAATGGTTAAAATTCAGCATAATTGGGCGTCAGTGAATTAAGACATTATATATATATATCTCTTTCTCTCTCCCACATATACACACTCTGCTATTCCGGTTCATTTGTGTTCGTGGTATCGAGAATATACTCAGCCTTAATAAAGAATATTTTCCGACGCGAAACCGCGAGTACATACCGCACCTATGGATGTCCAGCGGCTCGAACTGGGTTAATGAGTTTACAGCTCGACGAACGAGAGAGCGAGAGAGAAAGAGAAAGAAAGAGAGAAAAAGAGAGAGAGAGAGAGAGAGAGAGTGAGAGAGAGCGAGAGAGAGAGCGAGAGAGAGAGAGTTGACGGTGGGTGCTTGGATATGGATTATTATCACCCATCTCTGATAGCTCGACGCTAAGAGAGAGAGAGAGAGAGAGAGAGAGAATCTACCGAGGGACCGATCAGCAGCACCGTCGATTCATTACGCAAATTCGTGCTTGATTAATAATTATCAAAGCCGAACTCGTGACACTATATGTAGTATTATTTCGTAAAATACGTATATCCTGTTTAAATAGCGATATTAAAACGCATTTCGCATCTTCCAGGCTGCGAGATAATTTGCAGAATTTTTTTTTTTTTTTTCAATCGGGTTCAACGTGCTCTGCACGAAGAAAACGTTCGACGTATCATCAGTATTTCAATTGATGGTCGGTTTCTATATATTATATTTCATTCTGAACGAGATATGTTAATACGATTAAATAAATAATATCATGAATCAAATTAACAAAAGTCAACTAAATTAATTGAAAAGTTATTACGACAAAATTAAAATTTACATACGCGAGCTTACGTCGAGTGATATCGAAGCGACATACTTTCGCTTCGGTATTACAATGTTGAAGGCTTGCTCGCGCGGTCGACAAGCGTGGTACCAAGAATTTTGAGCATCTGCTCTTGCAGTATTACACAATATTACGAAGTTTTACTATAGATATACGAGCGCGCTTACGCGTGCTGTATATGTGAGGCGCAAAGCCCTCCATATTCAAAATGATTTCAGTGCGCTGGCCGCAATCTACGTTCCAAAACATTCTACCACGCCTGCCAGAGGTATTATGGTCAAGGGTTGAACGATCAATGAGGGAAATGCATTCAAGTCAAAGCTATTGAATATTTATGGACAAAGACGAACGAAATCGCGCCATTGAAATTTGGCTCGCGAAGCCACTGCGGGTAACCATAACACGTTCGACACGCTAAAATCAAATATTTTTGTGGCTCGAAAATAATTTCGATTCGCACGCTATTTGAGATAATCCAAATTCGATCTATGTTAAATTTCAGTAAAATTATTCTTGGGTAATTAAAGAGGTTCTCGATGGTTTTACAAAATTAAGTCATGTTGTTACAAAATTTATATTATATTCTACATATTTTTAAACATTACCCTGCAAAAATTCAATTATATTCATCATGTATTTAAAAAGTTATTCATTTTCAAAGATCACAACTTTTCTACGTGTTCTTATGAGAGAAGAGAAAAATAGAGGAAAAAATATATAAAAAATAAACAGATTGAAT
>JABMBV010073272.1:0-22164 GCA_018906735.1 Mesochorus sp. PSUC_FEM 10030011 | reverse complement strand
TTATTATTATATCGATGTAGCGATAAAATAAAAAATGCGTGCGAGTGTTCGAAGCATTGAAGATTTTATTTTAAAAAATGTTTTCGTCTAAATAGTAAAACGTTTATGGAGCTCTAAAAATTTGAAAGCATTCAAAAACCAAAGTTAAATCTACTAAGATACTTGAAGAATTCTCTTTTTTTTATTTTAACAATGGAAGCAAATGATCCGAGCATTGTTCGAGCAGTGCACTGTATTTGTGAGAATATGATTTCCCCTTATTTTCCTCAAACTATCTCTGGTCCTTGACGACCTATTTTCCGCATTTATTTTACTCTAAAATCTTTTAAATCCGAAATTTCGTTTCTCCTATTATTTCGATAGTAGCTCTTATTATCCGATTAAGCAAATGGTTTTTTTGCAATAGATTTTCCTATGGCAAATACTCGACTTCATTTCCCTTGCCCTTCTTTCCTTTGTGTTCGTTCTATCTGGCACAGTTTATTCGTGTGCTTCAATGAAGTTTCAAGCACGAAAATATTAGAGAGCTTCGTGACCCATAACATTTTTTCGTCTCCATTTGAAGCTACAACTGAATACTTTGTTTTGTGGTATGAAGAAAAGAAATGTTTTGTCTGTTTTATAAAGAAAGATAATTTTTTATCTTGCAACTGGCACTTTATGACGCTTTATTACATTAGAGATGTATTTGGAGCAGATTATTATACAGACGGAACAAAAGTGAAGTGATACAACGACGAGTATCGGACAAACGAGGAACAACATTGCTCAACTGACTATTCCCTTTTCAGCGGACAATTTTATCCTTACCGAGCCCAAAACACCACTTTGAAAATTCTTCTATTGTCTTGGTAAAGCCTACACAAGCTATAAAACTTGAGGTATAATAATGTGTTACCGCGCGTACTCATAAGTAACCGCATATATAAACTGCGCGTTTATTTGCGAGAAATAGTCTTGTTAGTTTGGAGCCGACATTGGCCAACGTTATTACTTCCCGGGCAAGATGCAGTAAAACCACTATAATTGCCCCATGGAAACTTCCGGACAAAGTAGAAACGTAATGACCAGAGATATACGTGTAAACGTGCTATAGATCGCCGTCCAGAGATACGCTTACGTATATACGCGGATACACGCGGAGTCGAATCAAAGTTTCAGTCCAACCTGCCCAAGTTATCTTCTCCCGTGACTTTTAACCCGCTACTTCGAGTGGCCAGTGAAACATTCGTGTTTCTTTATATAGCTCTTAATTACTGATATGTCTATGGTACTACGTGGAGCAAAGTCTTACGCAGTTTCGGAGAATTTCCAGCAAAGGTCTCATTTAGATTATAAACGATTGTCTATCGAGCTAGATAGTACAGTACCTTCTCTCTATAAGACCTGTTTAGGGCGGTTAGGTGAAGTAAAGTTGGGGAAATTCGTCGACGGAGCGTTCCCCCACCACTCCTGGGAGAGCTAGAGACTCATACGCGTGGGAGTGCGTCCGTGTTTGTTCTCAAACCCTCTACAAAAGACTTCTCAATGAACGGGTGAAAAAGAATACTAACAAGTTTCTGATTCAGTCTCGTTAAAGCGTTACATGCCTAAGTATCGGAGATTTTTTTCTTTTGCTTTGTTTTTTTTTTGTGTTGAAAATAACGGTTTTTTGACACTTGTCAGGATCTATACGAAGAAAAAAAATTGTTTTTTACATGTAAGCATTTTCGATTTTGAAGTAGATTTTTATTTTAAAATTAAAATTTTTCATAACATGCGTATACACGCATAAGAATAATATTTAATGACAATATGTTTACGAATTCGGGGTCTAAATTCGTGTTATTTGAGTAAAATATTCGAGGTCTTTTGTAGAGGGGTCGGGACCAAAGTTGAGACGCTTGCGTAGTCGATTGAAGTAGAGGGGAAACCGTAAAACTCGCTCGACCGTAAAAGCGGGGAAAAAGTCTAATGCAGAGAGAGGTTTATCGAGAGAAGGTACTATAGCAGGTTGCCTTTAGTTTCTGCAATAATAATTTCTTTTTATAAATATATTCTTTTCAATTACACTATCTGAGTACACTTACCTTTCGATGGTGGTCGTGTCACAATTGCTTGAACCTAAAAATAAGTTTAAGTTTTGGGTTTTTTTTTTAATTTCAATACTGAGGTAACTGTCGTAGAAACTCGGATTTGAAATATCATAAAATGTGTATGTCAAAGTTCTGTGAAGTTTAAAAATTAACTCGAGCATTGAAATATATTAAATGTTAAATAAGATTATTTTTGATGTATGGAACCAAAGCAATATTTAACTTTTCTTACAGTTTTCTTCGTTTTTCTTATATGCTTGCAGGTGAGTGCTTGTACCAGATCGATGAGATGGTGAACAAGGTTATTGGGTCACATTCCCGCACACGAATCAACTATAATACAGGTAACGTTCGAAAAATCATTTAAAATCTACAGTCGACCATCCTCTCGGTTGCTATTTTTTTTATTCAATTTTTTTAACTCCAATTGCCTCAAGGCTGTCCTTCGCGTCATTATGATTGCTGGAATGTTCTCATACGGGTTCAATCTTATAGTGGTTCGTTAGTAATAAGAATAAGTGTTTTTTTATGAGTTCAAGTAATTTAAAAATCTCAATTAATCAAGGGGACGTTTGGCTTGATACGTACACATTAATTATCTTCTTGATGGAGAAATACTTTTCTTAATTTTTTCGTACTTTAAATACAATCTCATTAATATCATACGGTTATCAATTATGTTGACCGAATAGACATTTCTGATAATTTATCAACAACGGCTTCATTTCTTAGTATTTATCAGTAATTGTTAAAAAGTAGAGGCTCCGTTTATTTCTGGAGTTGGAAATTTGCCTACAGTTCTTACAACTTTAGGGATTTTTTTTCCTCAAGATTTATAACTATCTGTAATGACTTGAAGGGAAAATTATTCCAATCGTAACTTTCATTCTTTTTATGCAATTTAAATAAAAAAAAAAAAATTTCTATCAATCCTGAAACTTATTGATTTAAATAATTTTTTATTTAGTGAATAATAAATTTTATTTTTTGTAAAATTTGCATTCAAAAAGAAACATATTTCTATCGGTCTTGAAATTTTTTTATTTCAATAATGTTTTATTTAGTAAATAATAACCTTTATTTTTTAAACCACATTTTCCAACTATATTTTTATCAGAGCCATTATGTTGAATTTTATGGTATTCCATAAAAAATAAGTAAAATCCCTCTGCTAGACATTTATCGCTCTCTCAGTCTGTGAACGTTCTGAAAATAAGTCTTGAAAGAGTCGTGAAAGTATTGCGTATCTCTCGTTTCGTTCGATTTCTTCTGCATTCCGCCGCATATAGTCGCACTGCACCGCGTTGCCTTTAAACGTATCATTGCCTTGTGTCTCTCTTCATTCGTCCGCATATGCTTTTGACTTGCTCGAGGCGTCGATTTTCCAGGATGAATCTTGTGCGCAATCGCATGCCTTTACACACACGTGCATACGAGTCAAATATAAACGGCGGACTTTAAGAATACTGCGGAAAACGTATGTAAATGAATTCAAGAAGAAAAAAACACCGACACACATAGATCTTGACTTAAGTTGATTAAATTATCCCATGGACAACTGAATAAAATGCGTTTTTGGTCGAATAACGTGTAGCATGGAAAAACAGTTGTAGGTTAAATAAGGCTTTATCTTGAATGATCTTTAGCGTGACTTGCCGTTTTGTTTCATGGTTTAATCAAGCCGAGTTGATTAAAAAGAAGAGAAAAACGAAAAAATATACGTGAGCCTTTGTGGCTCGTATGTTTCGACTTGAAACTTGAGATATCCCTTTCTCTTTAAATTCCCTTGGGTTTCCTCCTCGTATAAACCGAATGGAAGAATACATATTACATCGCTCGTGGAATTAAAGTCGTTTCGGGTCGACCCGTGGGAACGTAGAGATGCGACGATCCACTAAAATTTCTTGTCATCATTGTTTATGTATACATATAAATATTATATAAATATACGTGTGTGTATGTATCTTCCTCGAAGGTTTATTGCTTTTATCTCAAGTTCACGGTCGAATTTTCTATAAAACCATCAATTTGAGGATAATGATTAACATTTTTACGGCGGTGTGGTCGATATATCAATTAACCAAGCAAAAAATACGATATTTAAAAAAAAAAACTTGATTATGGGAATGCGATTTTTTTTCAAGGTCACTAGGATTTTTTTTACTATTTTTTTCCTTATCGAAATACTCTCAAACCTTCACGCTAAATATTTGACATTGAATTTTACTTTTTTCGCGGGGTTGGACGCCATATCGACCAGATATCGGGTCGAGGGACTCCACATAATAAATTCATTGAATTTATTTATAAATTTCACTTCTATTAATAAAAGGTCGATTACATCTGAAATTCTCCCGTTATTATAGAGGTATTTACGTGATATTTATAATTATATGTATATGGTAAAGACAAAATTATCGGATAAAGTTTTTTAAAGGTAATTTTTTGAAAATTTGCGAGAATCTTCTCGAGCGTCATATTAAAATGCATAAAAAAATTTGAGAAGTCTTCACCATGTGAAAATCGGGATATTCCGTGTTCAGTTTCGGTGTATCTGACGTCATTGAGAGTCTCATCAATGGGTATATAGACGCAACAAAATTTTTCGAAATTATTTTACCAAATCCTTTATCTCGAGTTTCAAGTTCTCGTTTGGTTCGTCGTTGAACGTAAGATTAGGATCAGATTTCGCGTTGCAATAATTCGCAAGCTGCTCATCTGTCATGTCGGTTGGCCAACGCGGAGGGAAAGGGCTGGCCATTTACCGTTGGTGGAGCGTCTCATGACAATGCGCGGTCATAAAGCACAGCGAACTCACTCGCGACTATCAATGTAGTATGCGTATTTACGCATATATGTGTAATCCGATGGGAACAGAGAACGTCTCAACGTTCTGAGTGCCCTGCGTTAGCCTCCTTCTCAAATGCACTCTCACATATACACAACAATCGTTCCTGCAGCGATTATAGATCTCTCTCTCTGTAAGCATACAACTATTCCCATCGCTACCTGCTTTGCCGCATTTGATTGTATATCTATACCCAATTAAGAGCCAACTTCCATATATACGGATATATCATACTGTCCAGATGTATTATATGGCCGACGCTTGAGTTCTCCCTCTGGTCCGCACCCGTAACGGTCCAACCTATATACAGCTTCATAGATCGATAGAAATAGGCCACCCATATAATAGAGAGTATGTTCACGGGGGAGATGAGATTACGCAGGTATAAGCCAATTGTCCCATATACTCCATCGATCATAATCGCGAAGGGTGCGTTCGAGTTGGATGCTTTAAGCGCTTTAATTTTGCTTTAATTCGCTTTAAGGAGTTTCGGTACCAGCCCTGTCCGTAAAAATCGGACAGGGCTGTAAGCGTGAGCAATTAAAGTTCATCAGCCCGAGCACATTCGAAAAGTGAACACCAAATGCGTAATTGCGTTTTGGGGATAGTCGTCAAGGGACAGCCTATAAAAGGCATGCAGATTGCGTCTAAATCATCATGTAGATTCTACGTATTTACTACGGAGAAAATTTACAAAGTACGATTTTTTAACGTAAAAAAATGCCGGTCGCTCGCAGATGAAGGTGGATTTCAATGTTGTATGCAGAACCTGTCAGAAATACTATATGCAAAAAGGGAGCAAGCAAAAAAAAAATTTCTTCGTGGACTCGTACATTCGGTTCGGAGAATTAAACGAAATGTCAGTTATTTTTACTATGTCAAAGTAAACTTCCGGATTATTGTAGCATTGCCGCTTCAGGCATTACATAAACATTTGCAATAGGAATGCTTGGTTTTCGTTTACTTTATTATTATTATTTTGTATACAGTTTCCCAATACATTTTTTTTAATAATGGACTCTCGTTGAAATAAAAATTTTTCCTTATGCAGTGTAGAGCAATTTAATTAAACTTTCTTGTATACAATCCTACATTGATACACTTTTTCTCATTGATTAATTTTCTTTTAAATATTTTTTATTCTTATTTCCTCATGTATGACATTACCCCCCTCCTCCCAATCATCGATGATTAATTAATTTATTATTTTGTTGAATTTTTTAATAGTCTTCTTAGAGACCTTCGGAAACTGAGTTAATTAATATTGTATATACTAAATTTCTCGATTTCTCAGTTTTCCATGAGATGATTTCTTTCAATTTCGCCACGATATTTTTTGCACCAGTCACTGTACCCCTAACGGGCAGCGATAAGACCTACGAGTCGAGTCGAGGGTTTTTTTTTCATTAATTTATTTATTAAAGCATAAGATGAAGAAGGCGGGCACACAAGGAGAGAAACCCCCTCAGAAAGATAAATCTTGCAAAGGAGCTCCTAAATATCATTATAGCGGTTCCTTCCACCAAGTACATACACAACGCACGATAAAACACATATAAAATTCGTTGAGCCAGCACGGAGATTTAAGGCGAAAATTTTCCCGGAGAGAGTAATGAAATAAATCTGTTGAATGTAGGTTGCTCCTCAGTTAGTGAGAAAAGCATCTGCGTCACGGACCTTGTGGCGACTTGCCAGACTAGCAGTAAAAAAGTTCGTGATCGGTGAAAAAAAATACATCGATAGATTAGCAGAACAATTTTTTATTTTAGTGAACTGTTCAATCAAAAAGAAATATATTTGCTTTTTTTTCCAATCGAAACTTCACCTTGTCGAGTGTGTTTATTTTCTTTATAAATAATTCAATTAAAAAATGTAATTAAATCCATGGAAATCAATTTATTAATTTTTTAATTTAGGGGATTTTATAATTTGGCTGACGTGCTCAGGACGAGTAGCGATAACCTTTTGGTCTTTTCGTTCAAAATACAATTAAAAAAAAAGGTAGATATGGAAATGGACACTGGAGAGCCCATAAAAAAACATGTGTTTGGTTTTCAACTTGAGATGAGTGGAAAATACAGTACCTCCTCTGGATAGGGCCTGTTTAGGGCGGTTAGGGGAAGTAAAGGGGAAATTCGTCGACGGAGCGTTCCCCCACCACTGCTGGGAGAACTCGAGACTCCGATTCAGTCTCGTTTAAGCGTTACATGCCTAAGTATTGGAGATTTTTTTCTTTTGCTTTGTTTGTCTTTTGTGTTAAAAATAACGGTTTTTTGACATTTATCAGAATATATACGAAGAAAAGAAAATTGTTTTTTGTATACAAGCAATTTCGATTTTGAGGTAGATTTTGATTTGAAAATGAACATTTTTCATAACATGCGTATACGATACTCTTTAAGAGGGGCTAATGTTTAAAAATTTTTTTGCATTTTTTTAGTTTGATTTTCTGAATAGAGAACCTTTTAAAAATATTCTGTGGAAATTTGAGATGAATCGGGAAAAAACCCACGGAGATACAGCAATTTAACTCAGAGCTCTTAGGCATTGACTACTTTGTCAAACAAAATTATATTATCTTTCAATCATCTTACTTCTTCTATTTTCTACTGTTTCTAGTTATCACGTAATTTTTTTCACGTTATCTCGTTATAATTGCCCAAAATATTATAACACTTTTTTCTTTTAACTCTGCTGCGTTATCATTGACGTAGGTCTAATGAACTCGACTCAACTCGGAGGTATATGTGACTGGGAGCAAAATGATATACAGAACTCGTTTTAAATTTAGTATCGTATAAGTCGTGGGTCAATAATTACTTTGAGTATGTTATTAAAAAGACTCACTTTTTTGTTGTTTTTTTATCAATTTCTTCAAGATACAATGATAGATATCGATGATAATATTATACCGTTTTCATAAAAGTTTCATCGGAATAAATTTATATGAACAAGGCATTTCGATGTAATATATAAAACTGCTTAGTCATTGTTGCTCGAATGACTGCAATCACAGCGGATATTTGGACATGCATATATTCCAAGAGTGAATCTCAGATCCATTATGAGCAGAAAGTAGCGAGTGGTGACACGTTACGATTATCAAGAAGTGTCACATGCTATGTGCAGACAGTTGTCTATCATTTTTCTGCTGAAATACAGTCACTATCTTATCGCAAGGAATAAACATTCTTTGCATACGTGTATATTTATTTAGCCTTTGCATTCCTGTACGAAAAATGTAATTGCCGTATCATGAATTTGTTTCACACGATCAACGATCTTCCGCAGCCGAGGTTCGAGATAAACTGCGTAAAGATCGTTATTGAAAGATACATCAATGACGTATTCGTGGATAGAACTATTGAATAAATGGGCCGAATGGCCACAGTGGTTGGCTGGTTTTGAAGGTTAGTGAAAGTAGTTTCTCGAGCTCGAAAACATAAAAAACTTCTTGTAAAATATCCAATGTTGTTGATCCTAACTTTAGATTTAACTGATTGATGGAATAAATTAATTGAAGATTTAATTGAGTAGTTGGACAATTTTTTTATAACTGTAGTTGCTCTTCTTGGTCTGAGTATTGGATTTTCCGGTGGATGGACATCCCCGTTTCTGGCCAAGTTGACTGGGCCAGACTCTGAATTGCCGGTTACCTTCGACGAAGCATCCTGGATAGCATCACTGGCCCCAATGGGAAGGGTGATAGGTGCGATCTTCGGTTCGGTCGGGGCCACCTATCTCGGCAGCAAATTTTCCCTCCTCAGTACCGGAGTGCCCTTGGCTCTGAGTTGGGTTTGCCTAATGGTAGTTCATTCGGTCGAGTGGATATACGTCGCAAGATTGGTGCAAGGAATATGCCTGGGAATGCTATTCAGTACATTTCCGTTGTACGCGGGTGAAGTGTCAAATCCGAAGATACGAGGTGCGATTATAGGTCTGATTATAAACTCGGCAGCTGTTGGTTTTATCGTTGGTAATCTTCTGGGATGGCTCATGTCGATGTGGTTATTTTCGGTCATCAGCCTCGTGCCTACCCTAGGATTCATTATATTATTTTCACTCGTACCCTCGTCCCCGCACTACTTAATATCGCGTCAGCGCTACGACGAGGCGGCTAAAGCATTGGTATGGTACCAGCGTGATGTCGATGTCGAAACTGAGATGGAATCTCTGAGGCAATTTGTAAACAAGATGCAATCGTCCTCGATTCATGATACCCTGCGCGAACTGAGCGTTCCAAGAAATCGAAAAGCCCTCGTAATTGTTACTATCATTTTTATACTTTTACAAGTCGGTGGTACAACTTGCATCGGTTATTACATGGAGATTATGCTCAGACGTGCTAGCGTAGAAAAAATCGATCCAGGAATGGCCGTTGTAGGAATCGGATTTTTCGGCATTCTTGGCGGTTTCTTGGCGATGTACGCGAATGACAAATGCGGCCGTAGAATCGTATTGGCCGGATCCTGTGCCGGTTTGACCATTAGCCTCGGGGCTATGGGCCTTCAGTATGTCCTAGTGCAAAATGGTTACGCAACTCCGAGTCTCGAATGGCTGCCAATCATTGCGATAGCGGCTGTCGAATTTTTTATAAATTTGGGCATTGGTCCTGTACCAAGCACTATTGTCAGTGAAATTTTTTCACCTCGCACAAAAAGCATTGCTGCTGGCACGGCCAACTTTTCGTCAGGTCTTTTTGCCTTCGTAAGCACTAAAATGTATCAGCCAATGATCGATATTATGCCTGATCAATACGTCATGTGGTTTTATGCAATCGCCATGGCAATTCTTGGCATTCACACTGTTGTATTGATACCCGAAACGAAAGGCAAGTCTCTTCAAGAAATACAGAATATGTTGGCGAATAAATAAATAAATTTATCGAGTGAATCGAGTTTTATAATCATTTATTATTATTATTGTTATTTATTATCATGGCCATTCATCATCATCCGTGATATTAAATATTAAAATATCGTAATTTTCAAGATTCAATCAACCCAAAGCGACTTATATTGAGCATATTTATTCGTACTTCAGGTCATAAAAATGCTCTTAAATCGAGAGCTCTTTATTCAAGGTTTCAGTATATTATTATTAATATTATTATTTATTGTCACGTCCATGCAATTAAGTATTCAAATATATTTATAATTTTCAAAAACCAATAAATTTTAAACTCCTTATTGAAAAGCTACAATATAAATAACATAGTGCTTAATACATATACGTAATACATACAGATGCATAGCCATCGATTATTCCGGAGGTAAATCGTTCGTGAATAATGGCGTGGCCATGAATCTTTCCTCGTTTCCTTCAAGAGCTGCGGCCCGTTGCCTCTGGGCTTTCTCCGCATTTCCTGACCTCGATCTCAAGCTCTTTCATTAACTCTCCGATCGTCGATATGTACCTTACGATTATAGATTTATCAGATATATTCCCGATAACAAATCAATCGATGAAGAAGAGGCGATTTGGGTCGAGAGCCCGTGGGTTAATCGCCTGGATGCAGCAACAGACAATAAAAAGGGGCCATGAGACATATAGAGGCGACCAGCAGTCTGTCAGTGACATGGGAATGAGACTTTTTTAATTTTTTTTTTTCGCTGAGAATAAAGCTGATACGGTGTTAAGAGTCATTCTTATCTATTCTATCTACGAGAACCTCGTGGCGAGAGCATATTTTTTTCCCGTAATTTCGTACTTTGTAATTTCTAAACTTTGAACCTTTGAACCTTTAATCGATGAAACAAATGATTATCTTAAAATTTATGTACATATATGACACTGAGTAATTCATAACTCTGTTTAAAATATTTATTTTCGTTATTATTAAGAAGCATGAGTTAAATTTTTCTCCACATAAATGTAGTAGTAATTATCATTTTTATTATCTACATTACACGACCTGTATTTACCGCTGTGCCCATTGGACAGTATCTGAAACATCAACGAAAATTTATTGAGGCGTAACGTAAAAGTTTGTTTTACCTCGTGAAAATTTTATTTTTGCAATTTCACTGTGAATTTTCGGTCCATCATAGCGAGCATATCGTGTGTAAGACTTGCTCTGTTACGTGCAGACGCGGTCAAGTAATACCCTGGGATTGAGAAAAGAGTCATAAATTCACAAGAAATGTAGCGGTCGTAACACATCGTTGATATGATGATATAACAGTTTCCTTCCTTCTTCCCTTCTCCCTTCATTTCTCCCTTCATTGGAGCTTCTTGCTCTGGTCCCAAAAGCCCTTGGAGGTCGTGGTAGGGCAAGCAAGATGAGTAGCAAGATACGAATAGTAGGGAGAGAATAGCAAACTCCATTGTATATACTAGAACGCGATACGGCAACTACTTCGTAGGTTCGTGGTCAACCCCATGTCAAGTGTCCTGTTGCCAATTAGAGCGTTTGCGGTGAGTGTGACTTTGCTTCGTACTTGGTACGTGCTATCGTTGCTCAAAACTTTTCACTATCATCGAGTAACTTCTGAAACTCATCGTTAAGCGATTCGCGTGACCTCAAAGGCATTTTGAATGTGATTGAAAAAAGTAAACGACATAAAAACTGACGTTTCTTTGACCTTAAAAAGAACTTATTTGTGACATACTCTTTATTCTTTATCTTATCTCGGATAGAATTTTTAGATCGTAGAAATCATAGCTTGCCTATATATATTTCATAAACTAAAAAGAGAGTTGAAAGTTTAAATGAGTGAATTAAGCAAAAAGAAAAAAAAAGAAAAGGAAGGCAAGTAGGTCAACACGGAAGTGTCGTTTTATGATGCTTCTCGTTCTTTTCATTCGCTGCTACGTATGTGAATAGGTGCTCACAGCAGCTGAATCAGCACGCGGTTATGCATTAGGAAGTTATGACAATCGTCACTTACTACATTTCAATGACATTTCGCACCAGAATAAATTCCAATTTTTACCTCTCAACTCGATGTTTCGTGTAGTATTTTTTTTTATTAAATATAGAATACCAGAAAATTATCGAAATTTGCTTTTACCATACGAGCCCTTTTATAAATCCTTTTATGTTTTCTTAACATTATACTGAACGGGCACTTTTGAAGTTCAACGATTTCCTTTTTGCTGGGTCATAAATTTTTTCATTATTTTCAAAACTTTTGATTTTCAATTGATTTTTAAATCTCTGCTCTTGTTGGAACGACCTCCATACTATTTTAAAGTGAGTTTAGGAAAAAATCAGTTGATGGTAATTGGATTGAAATTCTGGACGTTTGAGGTAACTGCCCTGGTATAAAAGTTGTAAAGGAGTTGTTTGTATGTACATTATTACGAGTAACGACGAGCAGCAGCATGTGTTTTGTTAATATACGTACTACCGGTAACTCGTAACCGGATTCCAGTCGTTGGACTTGTGGTTAGGGTGGTTGGCTGACTCAACTGCGTCTGACAGATTCAACATCACCTTCATCCGTTTCTCTCACTCTCTCTTTATCTCTATGTGCTAACTATTCGAATGTGCATAGAGAATCCTCGGTAAATCTCTGTGCACCGAATCCGCACGAGTAGTTACGTTGACACAGCAATGTCACCGGATGCGTATTACGTACTAACACATTCATGTCTTGGAACTGGCTAAACTTTCCTCTAATTAAGCCCTTGGTACTTTTTACATGAATACTCATGTAGCACATGGCGATAATTCATTGTTTGTTTGGGCCAGTTGTTTTGCATATTCTATATGTACAACTCGATAACTTTTGTCTTCGGTGAGTGAAGGAAATGTGGTTAATGCATGTCATATAGTTTCTTATTGTGCAAGTTCATGTGCGTGGGTAACAAGAGATGTTGAAATAAAAAGATGAGTTTAGAGCTTTATATGTGACCATATATGTTTGCGTGTTATCCCAGTTTGAAAGCAACACGTGTGTCCGATTTCCTTGACGGTAACAGCGTGGGCACTAGCAGTGTTATCGTTTCACTTTTAGAAAGTATAAGCGCGTTGTCGTTGGCATGCTCGTGGGTGTTTTTTTTTCTTCAAAATAAGCTTTGTGATAGATTCAGTTAATTATATCCATCCATATTAATATTATAAATGCGAAAGTAATTTTATCTTTATGTCTGTCTGTTAGGTCTTTACGTTCAAAGCGCTCAACCAATTTTGATGGATTTTGGTAGAGTGATAGATTTGACAATGGAGAAGGACATAGGCTACTTTATTCGTTTATTTTATTTTCCTCTATTTTGTGTTTTTTGAGACATACGAGTTTTTTTATGTTTATCCGTGTGTTTAAGTTGTATAATTTTGTAGAATTTGTAGTGCAGTGAAGACTTCAACATCAAAACATATTTTTGAAATTTTTTATATCATGTATTTTATTGTCTAAGGCGATAAGAGTGAATTCTTAGATATTTACACACATCTATTTCGGATTTTTGTTAATCCCTACGCTGAAAGGCTCAATTTTATTTCTTCATTTGTCTCATTTGTCTGACGCCGAGTAAGCGCTTGTGTTTTATTGGTATACTGCTTCATACTTCATGCTCTCTTTTTCCGAAGAAGAGAAATAAATTACCGAAATTTTTCTGTGTTAGGGTTGAAGACGTTTCAGTACCTGGTTCAACTTGAATTACTTTCTATATAAATCCATGCTGACATTTTCACCATTCATACCAAAAGAATTTTCTAGGATATGTTAAGTATACTGAAACAGCATGCCGAAAACATACAGATACAGAGCCGGAGAAAAAGTAATTATTGCTGTACTGGAGCAAGTTTCCTAAGCGTACAGAAGTAGGGAAATAAGCAGAAGAAAGTACAAGTAAAGGAAAGAAAAAGAGAGATAAAGAGAGGGAAATAAGAGTGGGCTGAGGGAAGGACTATATGAGTTCTAGACAGGCGAGCTCTCGAGAACCAAGTGGCGAGCTTTGGCGTCTCACTCGAGTCTCCAGACTCTCTCTGTGTCAAACCAAAGCGCACTACTGGCTTACAGTTCAAAGCTTACCAAGTGAGGTGCCTTCTCTCAACCCTTTGTACCGTTACAACATCACATACGCTCGTTACGTCGTTGCTTTCGCGTCCCTGTCCCAGTACTCGGATTTCGTTTTTTATTTCTTCTTCTTCGTAACAGTAAATCGCGCGCAAGTAGTTTTTCTTCATTGAGCAGCAAAAGTGACGAGTTATGCTGGAGAGTTTTTGGATGAATCCAAGTGCTTGGGCAAATGAACAAATAACAATGTAAAAAGCTATTCTACTGAAAAAAAATAAACATTCTTAAACCGTAAGTAAAAAATAGTCTTATGGGAAAAGTAATTCTTACTTTATGGGAGTATACTTTGAAGCAAGGAATATCGTAATAATGTTGACTATGTATAGAGCGTCTCGGGCAACACAAGGTGGAAGATAAAAAGAGAAGCTTAGACGCTGCAGACATAGTTTGTCTGTCGCAAAGAGGCTGGTCGTGGGAAAGGGAGTTGGGACGTAGAAGAAGATTTGACCATATTTCACCTTGGCGCAGTTGCGGCATAAAATCATTTCAGCTGAAAGAATACTATGGAGATTACTCTTTACTTTCTTCATATTTTCTTCTTCGTTTTTATCATCATCGTTTTCCTTGAAAGTTAATATTTTTTTTCTCTCAAGTTGTTTTTACCGGTCGTTTTTATATTTTTCGTCGAAACAGCTTCCATGAGGTTGTAATGAACTTGTCGCGAGGAATCGTTAAGAAATTATTGGCTGTATTGCCTTCATTAACGGACCTCTCGATTTTTTTTTCAACCGCGTGGCTACTTTTCCCTACGAGCGCAGACTCGATCGACCAGTCGCCCAACTGGAATTGCAACGAGTAATGCAATTTGAGTTGGAACCACGTGCCACAAAAGCGACCAAGACCAAAGTGAAGTAATCACCGTTGACGGAACTCTGAAGAGAAAACTGTGACGGGAGCACTCGCTGGTGAATAGCGCGGGTTTCGCGTATCCGCGTTTATATCTATAGGGATGATGAAATTGGCACGAGCCAGAGGTTCAACACTCCCGGCGTGGTTCTTCGCTTTTCCTCGTTTTCCGCAGCTCATTTCCCCCGTGCAAATATTCTTTTCTCTTCTTATGCCGCTCTACGGTAAACTGTGAGCCCGCATACAGTTTTACAAACCATCCAGAGATGAGGCTTATCGTCTCTGTGTGTAGCTTTTACTGGGGTGCATGGTTGCTGACGTGGTATTTATAAATGGAGTTCCTTGGCTGGTTCATCGTTAGCTCCCACGAGAGCAATCGATCGATCGTAATGTCGACCTCGGGTCCATTCTTTACGGCGATTTTCAATGTTTCAAAACCTGTGAAATTCGGTGAAAGCATATTGTCATATGAAACATGATCAATTTTTATTTTAGCACGTGAATGAAATACAAGTAATTATTTCAATAAAATCTTAACAGTATCGACTGTAGAATCGACAAAGAACCCATTGTTAAATCAATTTTGAACTACAATGATGTATCTCGTTGTACTTTTAAGTATTTAAAAGCAAAATTAATATCGATCTTGTTGGTGTACACAATATATAACATCTCTAGTTTGAGACATTGTTCCAAAAGTTACTTCTTGTATGATCTTTCCTCACCACTGTCATGCGCACCCGTTGTATTTTCACGAATCTGTTGAAAAAATGTATTATTGCTTAACATTTGTTAACCCTCATTTGACTATTTTTCTCTGATGTGTTTGTCTATGAAACAATGATCGATAAATTTTCTCACGATATCGAGTTATAGTTTCAATTTCGTGGAGAGTATATAAACTGTTATACTCTAAAGATGGTACGCCGAGTAATTTTGTTGCTGCTTTCTCGTTAGTTCATGCAGCTAAATTTAATCGGATGAACGTGATGTTATCACCTTGTTTGAAACTGCTCTAAGTAACGCCCAAGCATTACAACACTCTCTGCAACGTTGAAACGCGTAAACACAATATTAATGCGATTTACATGGAGAACCTTCGAATTGTTTTACGCATTATCGAGGTAAAAGTACACGAAAGACACGTTTCATTGAATTATCGTGCTTTCTTGGTTTTAGTACGCAAACTTATCATAAATTTATAGCCTCAAATTGAATTTTATGGGACAAAAAATTCATTCAAGCTTTTTTTTCAATAGACATAAGATTTAAAAAATATTTTCATATTAATTTTTTTTTATTGAATAGATGTCTATATTGAAGTGCAACGATGTTGCTCTATTTTGAACATGCAAGATGTCTAGAGTTTGTCGGTAATTTTATCCGTTGATTTTCTCGTGGTCATATCATCTTGTATCTGCTGAAGCGATTTGCCTTTAGTCTCGGGCATGACAAAGAGCGCAAAAGGTATGGCCATTATTTCGATAACGATATAAATCCAGTAAACGTATTTTTCGCCCATGAGTGTAATTAACGGTTGATAAGTTTTTGTGCATACAAAGCCAAAGATTGCGGAGGCAACATTTGCGCCGCACGAAGCTATCCATTTGATGCTTGGTGGAAAAAGTTCACTGAGAACGGTACTCGGTACTGGGGTGAGTCCAAAGAACATGGCGATTTCTGCGAATATTAGCGCGGTTATAGGCAGCCATTGAAGGGAATCGGAATCATAATTGGCGTCAAGTAAAGTAAAATGAACTTCTAATGCAAAAAATGCAATTATTATTATTATACTGGAGCTTGTGAGAAGTCCGCGTCTGCCAAGTCTGTCCATAAGATTGAACGATGCGACAGCCGCTACAATACCGAAACACATTACCACAGATGCGCACATCGAAGGATCGATAACTGTGACCTTGGCGTGTATGAGAATAGTCGCCATATAAAAAATAATATTGTTAAGACCAGACATTTGCATAAACATGTAGAGCATCAGAATAACGAATGCGGCACGTTTCATTTCGGGTCGACGAAATTCGCCGAGGCTTTCGCGAAGAGTCATAGTGCTTGACGACGCTACAAATTTCTCGAGTGCTACGTATTCCGCGTCAATGTCACATCCGCGATGATACCAAGCGATCGCGTCTCTAGCACTCTTTTCCTTGGATTTTCTGACCAAATAATGAGGAGATTCCGGGAGCCACATGAAGTACAGAACGAGTAAAATACTCATGACGAGAAAGCCAATGCTAGACTCGACAATGTCATACATTGAGCCAATTAAACTGACGAGGGTGTTACCGATTGGCGCACCAGTTATCGCCAGTGAGACGAGAGCCCCACGTGTCCGGGGATCTGAAATCTCACCAAGATAAAGTGGAATACAGGCGAATGCCATCCCCATGCTGATGCCGCCGGAAAATCTCGCCACATACAACCAGCTCGCTGAATTTGCAAATATCGTTACGATCCAACATAATCCAGCTGGCACGACACTAAGGAGATTTGTCATTTTACTGCCGACTATCTCACATCCGATTGCACCAGCTATCCCACCGAACAAACGACTGAAATTAACCAAGGATGCGACCCACGATGCCTCTTCGTCAGACAGAGGAAACGACGAATCTTCAGCCATGAGTTTGCTTAAATAGGGCGAGGTCCAGCCTCCTATAAGGCCAACTTCGATCAGTAAAAACGTTGCTGAAAAAATTGTTAAGAAAAACGACATAAAAAGTGTTATAACACTTGCAATAATTGCGTATGCCTACGCTTACGTATATTTTTCCGCAGCCTCACGGTCACTATTTGTTACAATGATTAACGTTTAAACTAAATTTATAAAATTTCTTAACTATAATTACTTATTGATCGTAAAAACCTTACTTGCTATTCCAGCCAGCCATTGCGGCCATATTCTCTTGAAGCTCGACGTCATGTCGATTGATATTTGAAACTTTCTTTGTCTTGGTTGCAATACTTTTCACCGGTTCATCTTTCAAATAATGCCAACTGCTCGTATCACTACTAACGTTTGAGCAGTTCAATCGACACTCGAGTGCCTAGGGATGTTCTTCCTTCTTCTTTATGATATTAAAGTTTCAACAATGAAACTCTTTCGACTATTTGTCAGTTAACAATCAGCTGTTTCGATAAAGTTACAACGATATTTGCAATCAGATAGCGCGATAAAGACAAAATCAAACATAATTATCAGTATGGCGGTCTGTGTGGATCCATCTCATAAAAAATGCATATAATTATGTCTTGTTATTCGTTGCTTCAACTGATTGTAGAATCTAATAGCTTGTGAATCTGATTTATAGAACGATATTCCCATCGAAAGACCGCCGTCGTTAAAATTTTATATCTCGAGATTCCCCTACTTATTCAGAGAAATTATTATTTGTTATTTCACAATAATGTTGAGACTGACAAGTTCATTGCTAGTCAATTCGAGTTCCGGATAAGTATATTATGTTTACCGAGCTAACAAATAATTTTTTTATTTGGCAAACTTTATATTGGTATATCACTTTTGTTTCTTTCATTATTATTAGTTTTTACATTAAAATTGTCGATGTGTTGATTGCTCAGAACAGGGCACTTAAAGAATTATATATGAATGGTATAAATCTTGATTCTATGTTTACTGTGAACAATAATCAGTAGCCAGTATACAACATAAATCATAACCACGTACATTTATTTGAACAAATAAAAAAAATCACAATTCCGCATGATGGGATGAGAATGTAAGCTCTTCCGCTCTTGGAAGTTTTGATAAGAAACACCGCGTTTACGTGTGTGTCATTGATCTAGTATTCTTATCATGGATTTTTTGTTTGTAATTCTTTTACAAAATCATGAAAATTTATTCGCTATATAACATTTGAAAAATATTTTGAAAGATCAATGACACGAGTATATCATTCTTACTATTATTCTCTTATGTAGAAAATTTCGTGTCAACTGGAGTTGGTTCTTTTTCGTGTCTTAACATTTTTTGAATTTGCTGTAGGCTTTTTCCCTTCGTTTCAGGGATGCATAAAATAGTGTAGATGGCTAAGAAACCATTGAGTAATCCGTAGAACCAGAAGACATATTGTTCGGCAGTGAGATCAATAAGTGTCTGATAGGTTTTGGTTGTTAGGAAGGCAAAAATTGATGAGCTCAAATTGGCGAGACACGTAGCGGTGCTCTTGACGTCAGGTGAAAACATTTCGCTCATGAGTGTGCTGGGAACTGTTACGATGCCGACACAGAGCGAGCATTGAAACAAAACAATAGAAATTATCGGTAACCACTGAGTCAAAAAATGTGATCGATAATTCAACTGAAGCAGCTGATAATTTAATCCGAGTAGGAAAAATGACGATGTGACACCAAAACATGAAATCGCCAGCATTATTTTTCTTCCGCACTTGTCGTTTGCATACGTAGAAGCCCAGCCAAATATTATACCTAGGACACCGATTATGATGACAACCAGGGAAGGTTCAATCATCGTAACACCTGCTTTTGTGAGAATAATTTCCATGTAGAAGGATATTGTCCATAGGCCACTCAGCTGAACGAGAGTGAACACGATACTGACGACCAGCACGGCTTTTCGATTATCCATTGACAGTAGCTGACCCAACTTTTCTCCATAAGTGATGGACTTGCGTTGACATACGAATTCACGCAAAGAATCCAATTCCGGTGTTACATCAATGTTGCGGTTGTACCATTCAAGAGATTTCTTGGCTTTCTCCATACGATTTTGTCTAATTAGATAATGTGGTGATTCTGGCATTGTCGCGAAAAGTAACAGAAATATCACACTGAAAACGAGACTGATGGACGAAAAGAGCCACATCGGGGTGTAAGCGCCAATGACATTACCAAGTAGAACTCCCAATGGCATACCCTGAGTTATGAACGATATCAGCGTACCACGAATCTTCGGACTCGATATTTCACCCATGTACAAAGGAAACGTACTGAAGAACATGCCCGTTGAAAAACCACCGAAAATTCTCGCCAGGTAGATAAACCAGATTGAACCCGGAATAAGGATCAGTAGCCACCCAATTGCATTCGGTAAACCGGTGTAATGCACCGCAACTTTTGAACCCAAATAATCGACCATCAATGCACCGGTCACGGCACCACCTATTCTCCCAAGATTCATAGCGGCAGCTATCCACGAGGCCTCCTCTTCTGTTACTGTCAGCACTTCATTGGCTTCCGTTAATTTTGCTAGGTAAGGTGATGTCCAACCAGACACTAGGCCCACCATTATTGACAGCATGAAAACTAGAATATTTCCGAATTATTTATAATTGTTAAGGAATAGAATTTATGCAGTACTCGAAGCAATAATCACCAACCTTCAAACGCGGCGAGCCAATGAGGCCACAAAACTGGCTTCACTTTTACAACCTCCACGATCATTATTCACTAATTATCTATGATATCTTATTACGTTTCTCTCATACACGATCGATCTGCGAATAAAAGAAAAATGATTTCCTTAATTGATGAGCAACTTGTTAGTCTTCAGTTCAATTTCGTCTTCAGTTCAGAGTCTTCTCGTCTAGAATGTTATTAAACTAACCTGAAACTTAGCGAGATGGATAATTTCATCTAAACGATATTGTTTGTCGATCGTTGATAGTTAAACCACGATGTTGAATTAACAAAGTTATCGTATATTTCCCTTCACTTGACTGTCATGACGAAACGCGATTTCAAGCGAGAAATAACGTGCGGTAACACTCGTCCGTGACTGTGTATTCTTTGATCTTGCGGGGCTTGTTCGCCTCCACCCGAAACTTTTTAGCAGCCTATATCACAACGAAACGCCGATCAAATATTCTCAAGCGCCTCATCAGGGGTTATCTACGGGTGAACGCTCTGAGAATTCGATGTTCTGCTTGGTAAACGATTAATTAACATTTACCAACCGCTTGCTCTCGCAAGATACTCGGTATGTTTAATTACATAAATATAATGTACATAAGTTGATAGAGCTCCAACTTGTACGGAATCATGAGTCTCATTTTATTTTTAGCCACCGGTATAGACTGTTTTATTGATTACAAATATTGAGGAGAAACTTGCATGGTCAAGTATTTTTTTGTTGCTGAATAATTAAAGTCTTTAATTGCTCAATATATTCAGTCCAATCAATTTATTTTAATTTGAAGAAACAATCATTCAGTTTTAACGACTTTTCGCTGCTGCTAATTTATTTTTCCATCGAGTTGAGAGCGAGGATTTTTCTGTGCGTCATGCAAACAAGACGATAAAGCAATTTATGATTTCATCGCAAGTGACAGAAACGACTGTGAATGTAGCAACAATCTTCTTATCACGAACCGTGCGGTAAATATATCATTCCGCGTGCATTTTCATATTTTTAATATATATTTGTAGCCAAAAGTAAGCGCTTTATTTTATGATTTTTATTTTCGTCGTTAATTGTCCTCTCTTTAGATATTCTATTTCACAAGAATTATTGAAAATAAAAAAAAACTCAAAAACATCCATTTAACTTACTTTGTAATGGAAATTCAGTTAGTGGTATACAAATTCCATTAAAAATAGTCTTACACAATTTTAAGGATTTGTAAGAATGTTTCCCTTAGATTTTTTAACAAAATCATGTATATTGGCTATGCAGATCATAGCAAACATGATCGATTCGTAGATGAAAATCGATTGGATCGATTTATATCTTATTGATCAAATATTACTAGAAAAGGCAGTTAGTTGCGATAGTTGTTGCAGTTGTTTCGAAGTAAATAGAGCCAATATTTGAACGTAATATCATGCTGCATGCGCTGTATACTGTATACACGTCCCAAATCTCAGAGTCGAGTTGTATGATATCCCTTCGGAGGTACTCGGTCGTCGTCACAGTTACGACAAGTGAAAGAAGAGGTGAGCTAGAACACGGCTGTGCGGATTGGCCCAATACTACCGGGGCTTAATCCAGAAACTTCAATATTTGATATTGGTTGAACACGTTCATAACGTTGAACATGCTCATATTATGGTCCGCTTAGCTCTTGTACTTTAGCGAGTATCGTCCAATCTTGTCGATCCCATTTTATGCTCAATTATGCGTAAATTGGTTCTCCCCCGGTCTCGAGAGATTCGGTAAACCAAATTACAACCCTTAGCAACTAATATTCAGTACGAATATTGACCTTTTTGAAGTTTCTAGAACTCTATCACACGATATTTCAACAAATCTTCGTTACTATTTCGATCGCAGGTTAATTAGTGCTATTCCATTAAGTGATCGAATGATTCTTCGACTCCCACTATTAGTAATCATTTGCAATTATTTTTATTTTATATTTGTTATTTGAATTAACTA
>JABMBV010073271.1:0-12992 GCA_018906735.1 Mesochorus sp. PSUC_FEM 10030011 | reverse complement strand
TGGGGGGAAGGGGGGGGGGTGGGGTTAGAGCCATTTTAATGTTCGCATTCAGGTTTATTAATCGTAACTCGCTCGTGATCTAAACGAAGACCGGTACTACGAAAAAAAATGTATACCTCAACCCCTGACTTGTTCATGGAGTCCTTAACTTACGCTTTTAAGAGTCAATGAAAAAACGTGAAACGAGTCAATAACACAAAGTAACAGCTCTTCCGCAATAAGAATGCGCATAAGGTTTTAATAGTAGAAAAAATTTATCATGAGTCTGTCATTTGGTAAATTTTTTAGTATCTTATATTGGAATTCTTAAAATGCTTGAAAAAAAAACAATGTCCGCCGAGTAAACAGATAATTAATTGATTTTTCTGTTTAATATATTTAGATAGAATTGAAATAATTTTACACATATTTGTTTATTATTCATGTTCTATACGTCAAAAGAATATTTCACTGGTAAGAGCTTTCACTATAAATTTTCCACAATTTACCGCGGAATACGGAAGATATCATTGCTGTGGTTGGTAAAATTGAAAAGGCAAAAGGTATTTTTCGCGAATCTATGGGAGAGTCCAAGAGGAACAGGCTGCAAGGGGAATGCACGAGAGTGAATCGTTTCGTGCACTGGAATAAATAAAGATGCACAGTATAAGAGAGAAGCGCACACATAGCGAGAGCAGCGAAGAGTAGCTGAAAGCGAGCCCCCCGTGGTCGGGACCGCAGGAAATTTGTAATTTGCATTTAGCGAGTAGAGGTATGCGAGAGGCGAAGCGGAGCAGCCTAGCTATATAGCTGCTAGCTGTATAGCTGCGATGAGGCAAAAGCCCCGTATCGGGCACAGAGCAAAAGGCGAGGGGCACGCGCGCTTGCGTTAGCGCGTGCGCTCGCCCACCTGCTATTCTCTCTTGCCCTCACTCCCTTTTTTTTTTATTTCCTTGGTGCCTTCATTATTTTATCTCTTTTTTACGCACATCCAATATTTGGTGTATGTCAAGAATTACTAGATTTAGTGAACATAAAAAAAACATTATGAACACAACATTTCTAAGACATTTAATTATTGCACTTATAAATTGAATTACACTCAGAATTGAATACTAACTTTAAGAAAAGCTGGTACTGTATATGGATAGAAAATTCACGTATCACAAAAAAATGAATATTCATTTTGGACGAATTCTGAATTTTGTTACGCCATTTCGTATTTGTTCATTGGGAAATTGAAGCTTTCATTCAAACGACAATTTTAATATTTCAATCGAACAAATTTGATTGATGACAGATATTAGCTGCGTCCAATAAAAATAAATATATATCTGGAGTATTCCCTATCAATAATCTTAAAAACGATCGGTGGTTTTCGATCGGATTTTACCACGTAGTACGAATTATAATACGGCGCGATAGATCCGTACTAATTACGTTACATCACCGTTATCGCATCAGTGCTTGAGCCACAAACAATTGAGAGATGATTGCAAATGAATGATATCGCAAATCATCATTGGCCTGAAATATAGCCATTTAATAATATCTTCTCTGAGTGTGCAAATTCTTGTTTAAATCTTCTGCCGTTGTCGTAATAATAAGTCCATGAAAAGAATTTTCGCCAAACTGGAAAACATATATGCGAGGATATTTTTAAAAGTACGTATTAGGAATTTTTTTAAACATTAATTTTGAAATGGTGAATGAAGTTTTCAAGCGATACAAATATGGAGGAAAATGATTAAATTGCCTTGCATTTGAGAATTCAACTAGATATATTCAAGTATATTTTTCGAGAGATTGATTATTAAATGCAAACGAGTTCTATCTATAGCCAAACTGTCGATGATTTTAGTATCGATATATGCACGTATATTCTGTAATATCGCAATTTTTAGCGATGATTATTAATAGCAAGAATCGTTTAGCGTCTGTTTCTCAAAGACTAGCATAAATGCATATATATATGCACGTGCATATATGTACATATCTATATACCTGTACATATTACATGTATTAGTTGATGGGCCCAGAGAGAGGTGATCCTAATGCTCGCGGCTTATCGTGAGGAGCGTTAAGTACGCGAGACTCATATCCACGTGCTTATGGTCGTCCGGGGCTCTTTAACTCTTCGTGGCCCCTCGAGTTTAACGTGTATTACGCGTATATATATTGCAGCACGTATTGGCCGAGAGATTAAGCGGCACAAGCGCAGCTTTAGAGCGCGGGTCATAGCGCACACCGCGCGCAGACACGATAAAACGGAGCACGAGCAAACCGGGTTATTAATTGTTAAACAATGATCGTTAATCATCGCACAAGAGGAAGAAAAAGAGAAATATAAAAGATGAGAGGCTTAATATATGCATATACGGTGCACACATACTGGCTAAGAAGTGGGAGCGTTTCAGCGACTCGGTAATTGTGAGCACGCTCTATAATATACGGAAAATATATTTATACACATATCCGTATATATATATTAGTGT
Organism: Mesochorus sp. PSUC_FEM 10030011; assembly: GCA_018906735.1. Classification (NCBI taxonomy): domain Eukaryota; kingdom Metazoa; phylum Arthropoda; class Insecta; order Hymenoptera; family Ichneumonidae; genus Mesochorus; species Mesochorus sp. PSUC_FEM 10030011. The sequence goes on along the minus strand of JABMBV010073271.1, from coordinate 10,518 downwards.
ATAGTTACGCCATGCTCGGTGCAATATACCATAGATTCAGCATTCAATAGCGTTATTTATGCGCGCGCGTTACAGTATGATGCGAAGACTCGTCATTATATTCAAACGATGGGAAAAGAGTGGATATACATATATATATATAAATGTATGTATGTATGTATGTGTTCTCTCGTCGATCGAAAAACCCTGCGAGAGCGAGCGATGGTTGATTAATGGATTCATCCATTAATATTCATCCCCCTAATCATCCTTCGTAAATTTTCCTGGTAACGAGTGCAGGCCGTAATTATAATTCGTCTCGGTTACGTATTATCTTCGATTATCATTACTCATTGTTACATTCCGACTTTCTTCACCCACGAGAAAAAGTAGTATTATCTATTCGTTTGTATTTAATCGTTTGATTTTGCAACTTCTTATAATTGTACTCGTTACAATGTTATTTAATTGCATCGAAGTAATAATACACATCTAAATTCTTAGTAACTTGGTATTTTTATCGTAAGTAACGAATATATACCTGATGAATAGAAAAAAAAAGGTAAAAAACCGGCAATTCTTTTCGTTGAGCACCTCTCGAACTGTGTATGATACTTGAAGAGCCCTTATAGCACTTCTCCTCGGTCTTTCGGTCTCCCCCTTTCGTTGCGTAACGTGACATCATTCTCATCTCATATCGCGCCTATACTTCTCTAATACACTTCAGCAGCCACAACGGTCCCTTCTTCCCCCCCCCCTCCCCCTTCGTGTCGCCTTTTCTTCATTCCTGTGACCCCTCGGGCGAGAGGTTGGCTCGCATCCAATATTAGTATAGTTGAATAAACGTAATTAATGGCGCGCACGCAAGCGGACAAGCAACGATACACACGATGGTTAAACGCGTGCGTATAGTCGTTGACGCGCCAGACGGACAGGCGGTCTGAGCACTATATACTCTCACTACTGACTTGTGTGCCCATCTCGATACTCAACTCGAAGACAGACGCTTGTGGATGCTGCGCGAAATATACGAATTATCTGCAAACTCGCACTTTTCGAATTTTGTTAGACGAAATGTACACTATAATTAGGTATATAAACGTTACAATCGTAGAGAAATTTGGACAGTTGGGAGTTGAAAATAATTTTTATCGCGTTTATTCCATAATATTTTCATTTAAATGATTGAAAGCACGTATAATTTTCATTTAAATAAATAAAACGGAATTTTTACAATTCTTCATATATAAATAAGATGGTGATGATTCATCGTTTTTTTTCGTTATATTGATATTTAAAAAAAATCTCATTTACTTGTTGGTAGCGTGAGTTGATTTTATAAATCAATCAACTATCAAGGAAATAGAAAATAAATAAATCAGACAGTCAAATTCGATGTAATGCCTGGTATCCATCTCTGACACGTAGCTGAGAATGTCGCTAGCGCGATATTTCTCAGGCCCTTATAGGACCATTATAGCCGTATACAATACACATCCAATATAGTGTGGGAGATGGGTAAAGACATCGAGTATATATATTATGATCCACACACCGCAAGCATATCCAATTCTGTTTGTACTTTAGAATCACTTCTCTGTCTCGCGACGAAAGACTCGTCACATAGCGCGCAGGATGGATCGATCAACAATAGTACAAAGATATAGAGAGAATATCACGAGTCGTTATATTTCCCACATACGTTTTGTTTGGACCATACACTCTTGTCGACTTCGCTATGCTATTATTATCTGGCGAAGCAACAGTTGCATGTATATATTGCATATATAGAGTTACGGTATATAATCGAACGAAAAAGGAACCGCTATCTCCCGATGCAATGAAATCATTTATGAGTGGACTCGAGTGAAAGATAGTCCGGGGACAGAAAGATGGAGAGGAAACAAACGTGACGAGGTGGGAATCGAGGCTGTGCACAAGATCTCAAATGTTCGCTGATATTGGCGACAAAAAATAATTTTATTCTTGGGAAAAATTCAAATAGAATTTCAGTCGACGGAAATAAATGGCAATAATTAATTTTCACGATTATTGACGTTAAAGAAGTTATAAATTTTATCTGTGCTTATATTATTCTCGTAATTATAAAATCTTCAATCCATTATGCTCTGAATTATTTTTTTATTTTTTGCAAATATAAAATGAATTTTTTTTTCAAAGTGGAAAAGTGAATCTTTATTTTTCGTGAAGCTCTACTGAAATTGTATGTATAGATTCGATAAAAAAATATATATTACATGAAAATCTATGTGAGAAGATACAACTTTTTAAATCCATAGCTGTGAATACGTGCTAGAAGTGATGTCGCCGTTCATTCTGTTCCTTGTCTATGTAGTTGATAATAAACGCGAATGAATCACGTATGCCACATTACGATACGCATACACTATGAAACCCATATACATAGGGTGTTTATATAAGAATGTATATGAATGAAGGAGAGCATTACACAGATCCACTCAATATAGCCTCTTCACACGTGCGATGTGTGTGTTTTCTCTGGTCCATGTATATGTATAGAGAGAATTCGCTGCTTTCTATTTCCCACGCGATTACTTGGGGAAGTATGTGTGACGCGAGCGAATCACTTGTATACATATATATATATACACACATAGACCACTTCGGACGTCTATATATGTGTGTATGTGCTATATGGGGAGTGCTCGCTATATCTCATGGATGAGAAATTCATTTCTGACTGTCTCCCGTGTCGCCTGGTTGGTCGTTATCTCGCCGTGTCGATCGACACACACCTACATATATATATACACAGATGCATACACGTATACACACAAGGTTCTCGATGTTTTATCTTTCTCGGTTGCATTTACCGTTTCGCAATGTAACGGAGACCCCGCATATGATATTATTACTCTTCACTTATTGCTCGCCCAGACATCACACCGAGATGTATAATAGGAGGGGGAAAGTTGATCTCCCGGCTCCTGAGAAGCGACTGTGCGATGACGATAATGATGATGAAAATTGTGCATATGGGAGAATTAAAGGTTGAGCACTCGAATTCGAACATAATTGCGAAAGTGTATTAAAGTCTCGAAGGTCCCGAGAATTGGTAGAGTTTAATTAGGACTGTAGTTGTTTCGTAAACGTTCGGAGGTGCAATCAAACCTATATATATTCTTTTGTTCGAATTACACACTTCATAGATCGATTATATTAATCGGAATTCAATTGATCAATTTTATTCAAATTTGTTTGATTGCTTTTTCATTTCGAATGAGTTTCGATTGAAACGTGCTTTCCATGAAATTTGAATAATCTAAATTTCCTAATATAGCCATAAACCTTCAATTTTATATAATTCCAAAGTAACCTATGATGCGAGGACCTTGAGGAATATTGCCATGAAGAACTCGAGTATTGTCGGTTGGACAGAATGATTAAAATGTGTTTCATGTATAATTTTGGCCAGAACGCGAGGGGTCTGGATCGTAAAACCGGAAGGTCCAGGAAAAGGGTATAGGAGATTGTGAGACTCGTGCAGGTGGTACCTTTAAACAAATATATATATAGCGGATTCATCGTAACACAGAAGGGTTATTAATAACGGCGTAATCAATTACAAGCTCTCACGCCAGTATAGAGTCGAATGAGAAAGAAGGAGAGAGAGCAAGCCCTCGAAAACTGTAACGTCGTCCCGTGAGCTGTACGCAGAGAGGGGCGCGTGTATAAACGTTCTCTCGTCGTTCAAACTATACCGCGTCCCGAACGAGACGTGCTTCGGTCTCGAATCTCGTAAAACTCATCTGTGGTCATCCCGGCCAGCCAACATCGAGTCTGCAACATTATATAGCTTCACTTTTACATCGAAGGGCGGTCATGTCCAAAAGAACTTCGAGATGCAAGTCTAATACTAAAAGTGCACTGATCCTAGCATTCAAGCACTCTTTGACTTTAAGATTGGAAGCAAGACCCCCGAAAAACACTAAAGTACCATATTTTTTATTGGAACATAGTGACTCGGACATTTTTAATGATCAGTTCATTAATTTTAAACTGAGATATCTAAATGCCTTCGAAATACATTTAAACTCATATTTACGATAATTATTATGATAATTGATCGTGAAAGAACGATTAAATGCATTTCTTTAAGCGAGTTCAACGACTTTAGGAAACACACATAGTAAGGTCGTATTAGCCTGCAGTAGTTGGGGGTGTATATGGAGAGAAAAGGTAGTGAAATAGTCAAGTATAGGTAATATAAGGATAAAGTTTGAGAGCGTAAATGCGTGTGCGTGTGTATGTGATGTTGGACGAAGGACGAAGGTCGACAGATGAGAAGAGCGAGGCTCTCGAGAGATAACTGTGGGAGAGACCGGGAGAGATTCTCTCGTCGCGGGAATAGCGTGTACCGAGAAAGCAGCGGGAGCCCCTTAAGGTAGGAAGGCCTCCTCTTCTTCTTGCGATACGTATAGAACTACCTTGACGACCTGAAAGCTTGAATGTTCCTTTATATATATATATATGTGTGTGTGTATGCATCTTTTGCACAGTTTCAGCGTGTGTCTGTGCGTGTATTCGTTCGCGTGTGTCTCGCGATCCCGGCCTCCTACAAGTTGAAGAATGAACTGTTCGATACGTGCGCTGACTTCTGCGCGATGAAAACGAGCGACGATCTCGAGCAAGAACGATAGAGAATCCTCCAACGTCAATCCCTCTCCCTTACCCCTCGATCATTTAATCGCATTTAATAGCTCGTGGAGCATGCATCGTTAAATCATTTGAACGAAAACGTTTTGTCGCTAAATCACGACTTGGTGGAGTTACATTTTTGCCACGGAATTGGAGACGCGAGGAGTCGCAAGCACCGAAACTTATGATGTATAATATAGGAGAGTCTACTATATGGGATACATAAAGTCCGGTTTTTTTTTATATTCTCTGCTCTTGCGCGCGATGAAACACTGCTGGGATCGCGGTGACCCGGAGAATAAGCACACACACACATATTATACGCACATATGTAACATGTACAACTGCGAGAAGTAACTCGAGATCGAGTCCAAGACCCAAAGATCCTATCACTACGCTGTCCCTGACATCTACGCGTTAACCCGAGCTCATACGCAGAGAAAAAAATGGATTTGTTTGATTTACATAACGTTATTTGAGCCAGACGACGTTTTACTTGCGTGAAAAACATTTTTTTTTTTTTTTTCAAATCATCAGCTCGCAGCGCAAAATTTTTGCCCTCTTTTCGTAAGGTCCAGGTAATTTCTTAGTTCTTTTGATTAGTAGTACGCGGAGGTTAAAAATTATCCGTGAGTGAGAAAATTGATTTCATTTGTACGGAGAGAATGAGTATCTGCATGGAATGTAATAATCGAAATTACAATAACGGTATGATGAGAAAACGTGAGGCACTTACGTGCGTTATTCGTGTATTTGTAATTTCCCATATATATATATTCATATACATACAGGACCCTTTACCGCTATATGTACCGCGAATCGTTTGCGGAGCATAGATACTTACACACGCGGCTACGCACACGTGAAATGTTTGCCAATTCCGAGCTCGCATTGCATCAAATCCTCGAGGCACGTGCTATGAATGGCCGGTTATTACGCACGCGAATTAGTCGCTTACTTTCGCCTCTGCGAGGAAACGGAGCAGCGCACGGTTACATTACATCCAAAAAGCTCTCTTGTTCTTTCCGAGAGATACGTTCAGTTATGGGAGAGAGGGAGAAAGAGAGAGAAACGAATAATGGTTAAGCACATTCGCGCACAGATCACATATATTTTCGCTAATTCACTAATAAAATTATCGTAAATTACGATAATTGTAAACATTTATCGGTTATAGTCTTTTGTAAATTATATCAGCTGTTAACATCCGTGGCAAGGTCGATCGACAATTCATACATTTAATAAATGATTGAAATGGATGTGATCTAGAGGAATAAAGTGCATAAGCGATTTATGACGTTTTCTTTATTATTTTCAACATTATATAATCGATTTTATTGCACGAAATGAATCAATTGAGGATTTTAATATTATTGATTTATGTGATTTTTCTTTTCAAAATTATATTTAGTATAAGAATTTTGAATATCTGTAAATTTCTGGTTTTTCAAGAAATCCGGTATAAAGACTTAAACCACCTGACCACGTGCCTCCAATACCCCCATGCTTCTTTCCAATATGTTTTTTGTACGAACTAACGATTGCGCTTTTCGTGCTGAACAAGAAAAGGGTAATTAAGTTCGGTCCCTTGGTAGTGTTGCGAGGGATTCGCGCGAGTCGCTTCGATCGAATAAGATTCTTCGAGCGATCTCTCGCGGATATATGGTTTAACGGGGGAAAAAGCGAACAAGGACGCAATGTTTCCCGGCAGTTTGAGAGGTGACGGCTCGCGTCTTTGCTCGTGTACCTCTTATTTCTTTGTTTTTTCTTCTTTTAGTCAAGTCGCAGGAGTGCGTTGTGATCTGTGTGTGCGCGAGCGCGGACAAACATCGAGAGAAACACGCCCCACGGGAACGCAAGCGGTTGGATATAAGCCGACGAAGATGACGAGAGTGCCGGGAGATCACGAGAGAACGAGAGAGAGAGAGAGAGCGAAAAAGAGATGCTTGTGTGTGGGTTCTCTCCTCTGCTTTTGCGTCCTCTCCCGCGGACTGCGGGACGACGAGCTATACCTACTCCTCCGGGAGACAAAAAGACTGCGACATAGAAAGAGAGTCGCGAAGAGACGAAGGCAGAGAGGTCCAGGGGATATGCGAAAAAAAAAAGTAACGAAGGAAAAGAGTTCGTTACACTCGGGCAAGGCGGTTCGCGGAGCGAGAGACAAAAGAAGAGTAGTATAATAATATACCTATGCTAGCTATATACATGTATATAAATGCATATGAATTTTTCAGGTGACTCTGGCTGAGCAACAAAATTTGGTGTCTGTTGCTCTGGCACTTGCTATATTACGAACATCAAAATTCACGATAAAATTATTTTCCAACTAATCTACTAGGTATTTAAATAATTTCACAATTATCTGACTTTTTTAAAAATTGTTTCTCAACGGGATTCTTTTTTTTTTATTGTAAAATTAAGTCACGTGCATAAAGATGGGAGTTGAAAATGAATAGAATTAAAAAAATATATATATTTCTGGGTTTTACTTTCCACGTGCGTATAATTATTGTTATATGTCTTATGTTCATATGAGGTTCGAATCGTCTATGACCGAAATGTATAACCATTTAAAAGCCATGGTTACAGAAACACAGCAGGAGCGGAGGTTGACCAGAGAGCACTTTTTTTCTTCATCCGATCGGACGTTCTTGAGAGCACTCTGGGTCCTACTCGAGTACCACAAATATTGACCTCTCCTTCGGATACTCATGAGGCGGAACGTTTCGTTAAATGAGACTCGAGCGCGGGAGCGATGAAAAGCCGAAAGTGAAGCATCTAAGAACATTGGCTCAGAGAAAAAAAAATATATAAAATAGGATAGCTATATAATTAAACACTGTTATTTCTTCACAAGATTAAAAAATAAAGAAATAAAACAAAAAAAAATGAAAATACGTCAAAGTAATTGAAGCTGTGTATAGCCAGTAAATTATCCGCAGTAATTATCAAGACCAATTTTATTGAATTTCAGTAAGAGGCATCTAAATAATATAAATTTAGCTCAAAGACGCTTTTTTGGATTAAATAAATCCATTATTCAATGTGAACGGTCTCATTCGTTCTCTGCTTATTATCGTGTCTCCACAACTTTCGAATTATCATAGGGTACATTGCCCACGGTTGAGCATATAGTGCAGATAATATTCAACCACAAATGATAAGTAGCTTACTAATTTTTATCACAGTTCGCATATACGCAAGGCTCTCGCGTGAGATATACCTGGCAGAGAGACACACGTAGAAGAAAATAAAAACGCTGGACACCAGCCGGGACACACAACGTTTGTAACATACGTACACGTGTTACGAGTCGAGCGTCTTTGGCAGATACAACAAGAGCGAGCAAAAAAAAATTGAAAAAGCTCGCTTAGAAGGCGCAATCTTCTTTGCTCGGTCGTATACGAGAATAATACACGATAAGAGTGTGCCGCTCGCGCAGCAAACGCGAATTCCCTCGTATATGATATCGTGCGCGTCCGAAGAATTTTTAAAGCGCCGCAGACTCGCGCGAGCCTTTTCCTGACCAGATATGCAACATATATTATACCGCAGGAAGGTTAGACATATCTATACATATATATATGCACTACGAACCTTTACGATTTTCTCACCTAATGTCTCACCACACTTGTACGCACAGCATCGCACGTATAAATATATACTTGCGTATGACTCTAAGTAAATAATATTAAATCAACATAATAATTATATTTTGTTTTAAACGAAAGAATTTTTGGTATACAATATTTTGAAAGTTTTTTTTTTAACATTTAAATCCGTAATAGATAAAAAATGTTTTTTTAATCTCTCTCTCTTTCTCTCTTTCTTCTGCCTGTCGTTCGTAGATATTTTCGCGTAAATGTTGCACACGACGAGGATAACGCAGGGGTCAGCGATTCTCAGAATACAAGTTCAGACTGACATGATAGGAGATATGCCCTAAGAGACAATGTGAATGGGTTCGGATATTTCTAGCTCGAAATCGTACAGAACCCTTTGAATCCTCTGGTCGGTCAGTTTTACCGGGAAATAGTGTGGTTTCTCCACTTTGCAATCTCGTTGGACCATCGAAAGTTTGTCTCGACGAAAGATAAAGATATGAGGAGGGGGAGGGGAGGGAAGGGGAATCGCTAGATATGCTCGAGCAGAATGACCCAGAAAATGTTGAAAATACTTCCTCTCGTCGAGTTATAATAGCAAGGAAGTATGCCACTGAAAGTGTCTCTCTCTCTCTCTCTTTCGTATATTGTATGTATATTTAGCAACGTCTCGAGTGTCATCTTGTGGCTATACGTATATAATACATTCACGTGTGTAGCTCACACAGATGGAAAAAACTTCCCGGAACTGGTCTGTGACGCTGCCGACGGTGCGAAAGAGCGCAACGTTTGATCATTCGTAATCTTTTTTTTATTAACTCACATATACACATATACACGCGGTTTCTTCATCCATGCTCTATATGGTTCTCTGTCTTACGACCTAAAAAAGAGTTGAATTTCGCAGGACAGAGAAAGGTTTATGAGAACACACAAATTTCCATAGCGCGAGAGGAGGAAGAAGGTAGAGAGTTGAGTGACCGTGTTATACCTGCAGTGGACGCGATATGATAAGAGAGACCTCGAAATGACCGCAGTCTGGACAGAGCCAAAACTTCGTGGAATCGCTCTCGACGCTTCCCCTATTATACTTTTGTGGCGGGGCTAGTCATCTTTTGATCATTTTGTATGATCTTTTTAATGTATATACATCATCGTCACTCCGCGAGGGTTCTTGGAGCTACAAGTCCTTGTCTTCTTTATTCGGTGTTTTATGCAAATTTTCTCATTCTGGAATTTCGTGCTGGCTGAAATACAAAATTGGTAGTTTGTACCGTGGAAATTATGCAGCAACGTTGTTGCAGCCTTTAAACAAGCTTTTTCGATGAGGATTGATAATCTTATTCAGATAGGTGACCGCGGAGAATTTGTCTAGCGCTCCGCGTGCAGCCTACATTGATTAGAAGGAAAGATCGATAGAAAAATCGTGTTCTTTGCCGTATATCGGGCACAGTGGATGCTGCGAATCTTCGAACAAGTCAGAGATCGCGAAGGGGGTCGTTTGACCTTTGAACGAAGCGTTAAATCAACACACAACCACCACCACTACCACTACACCAACACTTGGTTGAGGAACTTACTTTCGCGGCCGATCTGAGAGCCACGGTTCGAGCAATTATTTGCTTCTAGATTTATGAGTGTGTGAAGCAGCAGCAGCAGCAACAGCAGCGGGAGAAGAACTTTGCTGTGCTCTCTGTCTCTTTCTCTCTCGGTACCAGAATGTACATATGTGTATAGGATTCGCTAGCAAACGTAAAGGCGTAACCAATCCGAGTTAGCACTTGAAGTGACGTTGATTCCACGCCCTTTCGTTCAGCAATTTTTCATACGTATCGATGTGCACCTCTTCATACACATCTTTTCACTTTCTTCTTTTCTTTTTTTTTCATGATCTCGTATTATTCTCACTCTAGGCTCCGCACCACCATAGAAGTTTATATACGCGAATGTATTGCCGAGAATCACTTTGCGGATCGTAATTACACGCTCTCTCTGGGGCCGATCTCTCAATAACTCAAACGAACGATTATCGATTGCGAGGCTATAACTTTTCTCTTTAAATTTTCTGTATCGTACGTATACAATCTGCTTGCTGTATGATTCTTTCATACGTACTAGACACACATGCTTTATATTCGAACAAAAAAAAAAGTTTACTGGTTATTGTAGGTTGTTAGCTATTTTAAGACTTATTTTTCAAAGTTTTCATGGAAACGAGTTTATATACTTTTTTTTTTAATATTTATAAAATATAAAT
>JABMBV010073160.1:0-12995 GCA_018906735.1 Mesochorus sp. PSUC_FEM 10030011 | reverse complement strand
TTATTAATATTATTGTTATTATTATTAATTCGCGTTACTGTAATACGCAACACTTGCACGTGGGCTTTTTTTTCAATGTAATGTGCTCGATCTGCGACGCGTCACCAGGACCCTGTGACGTAACTCTTCCGATCTCGACGGTCGCCGTGGTCGTCGATTTGCCGATCTGTGGGGAAGATAACACGAAATATCGTTAGGATACATACAGGCGGGGGATGAAAAAGAGAATTTGAAAACTAGAGAAATCAAAGTCATTGCCGAACACAAAAAAAAAAATGGGAATTTTCATGCTTTATTTATTCATTTTTGGTTGCAGAGGATCAAGCGATTGCCAAAAACATTGTGTAGACGCTCCGAATAATTGGTGAATTGTCGACAGAAAATATAATTTTGATCTAAGTCTTTCAGAGGCATCGAGTCAGTTCCTCGTGACCGAAGTAGTGCTCCGGATATCATTTTTCTTTACTACCGGCCAGATTTTTGTTTTTTTGTTTTTTTTTTTCCATATTTTTGTCAAAGCTTGCACGATCGAAACGAATCGAAATTCGAAAAGTAGTTTCTAGAGACTTTTCAAAAGTTGAAGAATTCTAAAATTTTATTTTTCACGATGGAAATTGATTTCTTTTTTCTACATTTTTTTGAATTTCGTTTCTTTCCAAAGATGCAAAATTCAAATTTCGTACAATTTCAGCCATTTCGACATTGGCCTCAAGATCTACGATCATGCTCATCGATGTTGTGATGATAAAAAATGTAAAATGAAAAAAAAAAATATATATATATATATGCAAACGAAATAATAACGAATGATTCGTTCTGAGAGCTATGATGCGATTATCATTGAAAGTAAGACAAGAAAAAAAGGATTTTTTTCTTGTTCTCGTGGACGTGCACCTTTTATATTTCGCGTGGTGGCGTGTTTGTTATTTTTTTATAATATTTTGTAATATCGTATTGGCTCGGTATATAATTCAGACGGTTCGTTTCGTTAGCGGATAATGGAAATGACGTTGGGTCACCTTCTCGTTGACGGACTGTTGTTGATTGTTCGACGAATTAACGTTTCCACCCTTTATTCCCGTGGCAACGTGAGCATTCCCATTTCCCTGATTTAGACGGGGGCTCGTCTCATTCGTCGTATTTGCGTTCAACAACGGTCTCGTACTAGAATCGAGATTATCGTTATCGTTGTTTTTACCAATTGTCGAATCGCAGCCCGGCAACGCCGGGGCATTTTGACCCGGTGTCGGTGTTATAGGCTTTCCGCCCTTTATCAACTCCACTATCTCGTCCGCCTCACGCGACAGGTCACCATCCGGCCTAAACGGATTGTCCCATCCGCTGTCCGTACTGTAATCAGATTTTTCAAGATTTCAATTAAAGATATATCGATCTAGCAATAAAAGAGTATTAAAAAAAAACGTTACCTCTATTTCTAAGTAAAAATAAAATTATCTACTAAATTGTAATTGCATTGAAATAAAAATTTAATGTTTATATTGAACAAATTTCTTTTGTTCCATCTGTCGTTCATAACATAAGATTTTACGAGATTTTCAAAAAGTTTTTTGAGATTTCAAAGCATATATAACAATAAAATATAATACAAAAAATAAAAACAGGTCGTCTTCATTACATTCATTGTCAATGTATTATTTTATTCAAAATACAAAAAATGATATGTACAACAAGATTATATATTCATTCGTTTCACATCCATTTTTTCTCCTTCGCTCTCACCACATTGAGGGAAAGCACCAAAATGACGGAGGATGCCTGATTATCAGTCCGCTATGAGGACAATTTCTAGGTCTGTGTAGCGAGAGCTCACATCAGTAGATCGATTCACACATCGTGTAAATAGAATTGCAAGAGATTTATCCTGCCGCCAAATGAGCGGGAGTGCACGCTCAGGCTAACCACATCATCAATCAGTAACAATCAAACCCAAACAAATGTGAGAGAAAATGTGTACGCATTAGAGCGACAGTTATTTTGGCAATGGACGATTTTTTTCGCTCCAAACACGTAGATCGCTTACAGATATATAAAAAATAATCTACACCAAATTTTAGCCCTTTATTTTAATATTAAGGGGTGCCTGTGGCCTCTTACTTTCCCCATTTAAATAACATGGGCTTTTCGCATATTTTGATAATCTTTTTTTTGAAGGTCGTATTGTTTTCCAAAAAATCTGTAATTAAGCAAAAATGATCATGACTATACTCTGTTTGAGTGGAAAAAGTTTGGGACATTTTGTACAAAATTACATATTAGTTTTTATTCGTCAAATGTCACTGTTTTATTATTTTTTATTATTTATTAGGTAGTTATTCGGAAAATGACCCCCACTCCGGAGAGGGGTAGAAGGTAGGGGGATTTATGGATTTTGACCTCCTGAACACGATGGCGAAGACAAATCGCGCCGGTCACCCCCCCATAAAAAGTTATGGGATTTTGAAGTTCGTAGAAATGACCCGTGTAAAGTACCGATCGGGCTCGGTGGTGGCTACCGGAATGACTTCCAACTCGTACTCACGGGGGGGGGTCTGGGGTTTTAGTAATTTTGGAGTATTTTAGAATTTTCGCTGTGTTTTTGTGTTTTGAGCGTGCCTGAGAAGTGTCAGCGCTGCTGCACTTTCTCCTACCTTCCGTGAATTAGTGTTACAGAAAAAGTGTTTTAAATTCGCGAACACCAGCGGACGTGCAGTACCTGTGGGAGGAGAAAAGCTGGGCCAACGACGCCAAGATCAGGGAAATTCTGGTTTATGACCGACATACTGTGTTTCCCATTTCCCTGACTCGGTCGGTCAAGAACATCGAGACCATCGTACCCGTCCGTCACGGTCCTGGAAAAAAGGCGCCTTCTTAGCGGGGAATTCAGAGCACGGGTTGTAGGAGGGACTTAGCCGGCACGTGGGTCCACCGCGGTATCAGGGACGCCGATACTCGCGAGGGAGACCTCATACCCTCTACAACGGCCGACTTCATTCCTGGGAGGAAGACGAGGCGTACGATGGAGAATTGGGCCATCTTCATTCCCTACGTTATCGACAACGTGGGTGCTGTACGAGTCACGTGACAACACCGTAGCGAGAGGAATGGGGAGAGCTGCGAACTGCGAGAGCCGCGACCAGTGCGAAGCGAGCGGGAATTATGCATTGGAGTGTGGGAGTCAGCCGAGATCGGTCGAGCCGAGCCTCGTCGCTGGAGACCTGTATGTGGAGAGCCGCTACGCACGTACCTTAGGGACCATCTTGTGATCAAAAATTGAGAGTACCTTCGTTTAGGGCAGTCAGTGGAGTTTTCGCGAATTTTTGAGTTTTGAAAGTCCCTTTACGAAGAAGAAGACGACGAAGGACCTCGGGTCAGGAGAAGCCGCCGTGTGTAGGTCGAGAATATAATCCCGAATCATCAATTTAAGTACCGTATCAAGTAAGTTTAGAGTTAAGTTTTTGAGACGATGAGTTCGGGACAGGGATCTTGCGGTTATCCTTGGAACTCAAGGACTTGTCGATCTTTTCAATGATCTCTACCTAAGTGTACCTTTCGCGTAAATATCGAGCACTTTCTCTTGTATCGCTTTTCGTTATATTATGTAATTTTGTAGAGTCAAATATCGTTTTCTGAAGTATTTTGTATAATCTTGTTGAGTTTCTATTATCTTTGGAATTATTGTATGATTTATTGTCGAGCGAATATAAATTATCTTATTTTGTGATAATTTCGAATTGTGAGAATCATATTGTGAAATTTTAGTTAATTATCGAATATTTTCTTGTGTATTTCGAGTATAAAATTTAGCGTCTTTGAACAATTATCTTTTGCGTTACTTCCGGTTTTATTTTGGGCGACTGTTATTGCGATACCTGATGGTTACTATAGTAAAAATTTTGGCGTTATTTTATTAGTTATTTGGGAACATTTTATTGAGTTATTTCCTTTGTAATATTTTGTCGAATATCTGGTCAAGTCAGTATCTTGTATTTCGTCGAGCCGTACCTTTGTTCTTTCGTAGCGTCGTACCTTTGTTCTTTTGGTCGAGTCGTACCTATGAATTTTTGTATCATATTGAATTTTGGATTTTTATATTTTGAAGTAGCTTAACCGGTAGAGCTTGAGACTCTTAATCTCAGGTCGTGGGTTCAAGCCCCTAATTAAAATTTAATTGTGTTAATAACGAATTTTAGTTTCTCGCAAATTCTCTCGGCGAGCGAGCGCGTACCTTCGGTCGGGGAGAATTCGTACCTTGGCTGAGCGCGGGTAGCTGCCTTTGTGCCTACGTCCGTGACTTGCCCGGAATTCTCTCGGACATTTTCCTTTTTCATTTGATTTTATATTTTTTTTGGAGAGAATTATATTATATTCAATTCGACTTTGCAATTTTGTTATATTAGCTTCGTTAAATAATAATAAATTATAATATTGTGAGGCCTGCGTGCCCTTTTTCTATTAATTTTGTATTCGCTAATAATTGTGCTAGGTGCACGCAATAAATGTTCCTTTCTGTTAAAATTTGAAACGTTGGTGTAGAATTAGTTATGTAATTATTTGAGAAACTTATTGTCTCCATTCCCCCACAAATTTTCGTCGTTTGAGACGATAAAAATTCGAGACTGATGACCTTCACCGCCGCCCAGCCCTTCTACCTTAAACCGGAAACGGGATGAGCTAGTTTATGGTTCTTGGGAGACTTCGGGGACCCCTGATTACGGTGGAATTAAACATCGCCGCAAAATTGGGGACCACAAATAAAAAAAATCGGATTTTCCGATGGTACTTTTGTACCTGGCGCCCGACCCCCATTCTCGACCGCCGTGATCAGGGAAGAAACCGAGAAATCGACATTTTGTTCGTCGAGATTTCCGCCAATTTTTCGTTAATTAATTTATTCTCGCGCGAAGCGGTAGCGCGAAGGGCGGAAAAAGTGTCACAGTGTTCACTCAATGAAAGCATACGAGAAATAAGTCTTCTTAATTATTTTTATTTTCACAGAGCTCCGCACTGAAAGATTGAGAAAGATCCAAAGAACAAGGTTCGGTTTTTAAAGGTATTATTAGACCTTTAGAAACAAGTTAGCGGATATACGCGAGTTAGCTTTTGACTTTTTGTTGTTCCACATCAACTATTTCAATATAGTTTTTGAAGCCTTCCAATAAATTGGTTCCATTCATTCGTAATGTATCGTCTCAGCATTAAGCGAAAAAGAAAATCGAAATTACCACTATCTCGTGAACATCAGCAGCGATTGTTGCGATTGCAAGAATTAGCACGTAAAGAACGGCAACAAGATCCCCCAGTAGTTGTTGAACGCGATGCTCAGCTCAATATTCCTAACCAAAATCAAAACTTTACGAGAACAGCCTCAGGACTTCGGCAAGCTGCAATTAACAATTCCGAACATCTCAATGTACCGCCAGCAATTGAAAACATCGATATTCCCGATGTACAAAATGAACCGAACGATTTAAATAATTTACTCGTACCGGAGATTCCCCCTTTTAATGAGCCAAACGGCGTTGATGCGCAGAATCAGCTGAATGAAACACTCGTATTCAGAAATAATCTGGCCAAAGTGTGTGCCGATTCTTCAATGTCTCATCAAGACATTAACGCCCTCTTGAGTGTGATTCGAACACACGATTGCTTTGCGGGGTTACCGATGGATGCTCGCACTCTTCTTCGAACCCCACGTACCCCAGCCAATATTGTTGATCTTGCGGGTGGTAAATATCTTTACTTGGGCGTTGAATCGGCGATTCAAGTACTCTTGCGACAAACTCCATTCGCTACTATTCCGCTTCATCTATTGGTTGATTTTAGTATTGACGGCATGACCCTAGACGCGCAAGGTAAAATTCAAATCTGGCCCATTCAATTGAGAATTTCGAATATTCCCAAGTCTCAGCCTGAAATCGCTTCTGTCTGGCAGGGCTCTTCAAAACCGACGGATGTTAATGCATTCTTCACCCCGTTTGTCGATGAATTGCTGACATTATTCGCTCGTGGAGGAGTTTCATATAATGAAACTTTATTTCCCATTGAAATTCGTGCTTTTATTGCGGATGCCCCAGCACGAAGCTTTTCATTAGGTCATGTAGGCCACAATGGTTACAAGCCATGCTCGAAGTGCCACGTCAGAGGTCAAGCGTTACGTCCAGGGGTCATGGTCTTTAAAGGAGTCGATCACGAATTGCGCCGGGATGAGGAATATGAGAATCGTCTCGATAATGAACACCACACTAATGTCGTTAGCCCTCTTCTCCGTTTACCAATGTCATTGGTTAATCAAGTTTGTTTCGAGTACCAACATTCAGTTTGCCTAGGGGTGATGAAAAAAATCCTCTCCGTTATTGTCTCAGGGAAGTATGCGCCAGAGTTGAAACTCAATCGGCAGTCAATTCGAATGATCAATCATCGTCTGGTTCTCATCTCAAAACAGTGTCCGAGAGATTTCGCCAGGAAGCCGCAAAATTTGCTCAAATTTTCACGGTTCAAAGCCACAGAGTTTCGCCAAATACTCTTATATTCAGGCCCAATGATCTTCCGGGGTATTGTCGATAATACGGTATACTACTTGTTCCTCATTCTTCACACAGCCATTCGAATATTGGTTAATCCTTCTTCAACCGAAGCGAATTACGATTTAGCAGAAGGGCTGTTGCGAATCTTCGTGGAGCGCTCAGAATTTACATTTGGAGTAGAGTTTATGACGTATACTGTTCATATCCTCTTGCATCTGACCAGTGATGTTAGACGTCTTGGTCCATTGCACTCATTTTCAGCTTTCCCGTACGAAAGCAACATGACGTATTTCAGGGAGTCGTGTCTGAAACCTCACGATCACTTGCAGCAAATTTCCAATAGACGTATCGAAAGGGCTCTCGTGTCGTCTCAAGAAGATAATATTCCAAATGAGGCCGAGGTTAGAGTAGGCAGGATCAGACAGGGACCTCTGCCTCCAACGGTGCCACCGAATTCACGTCAATATCGATCCCTCAAATTTAAATCGTTGTTCGTTTCTCTCAATGGCCGAGACGACACTCTAATGTTGGCAGATTCTTCCATATGCGTCGTCCAAAACATCATTGTTAACAATGATGAGTACAACTTTGTGGTTAGGAGATTCCTAAGAGTTGATGATTTTTTTAATGTTGGCTGTCCTTCGTCATTGACAGGAATTTTCCAGTGTTCAGTTCTTCTGCCTGAGCTGGAAATAATTCCAATCCATCAAGCAATCGCAAAATGCTTCCGAACTTCATAGTGGTATGGAGCCTTCCCCATAGCGATTCCCGAAATTTTTGTCGTTGCTGTCTTAACTTCGTCATTAGAATAGATGCTAATGGTTTTCATTTGACTTGGTTCAGATGAATCCACAACCAAGATCAGGACGAGGACAGAATTTGGAACACCAGTCCCAAAATTCTTTGGCGGAATTAGCAATTTTGAGAGAGCAAGTTGGGCACCTGCGAAATAACTTCTCTGGGAGCAAAAATGTTCAGCCTTCTTCAACCAGAACTCACATCCGTCGTTCATCACTTCACACACCATTAGCTTCTTCCATTTCCACTCCATTAGCCTCTTTCGTTTCCACTCCCCTCTCCGAGACAGGACGTTTATGTCCTTTTAGTACAAATGCAACGTATCAGAAAAAATCATCATCTCGAGAGGGAGTGGCTCAAAAGATATCCCAGAACGCATTGGCCCTGAAAAAAGCAGCAGCGGAGCAGGAAGCAGCAACTCGACGAAAAGCAGCCCAACGAGAAGCAGCGGAGCAGGAAGCAGCGGCCCGACGAATAGCAGCCCAACGAGAAGCAGTGGCTCGACGAGAAGTAGCGGAGCAGGAAGCAGCGGCTCGACAAAAAGTAGCACAACGAGAAGCAGCGGAGCAGGAAGCAGCGGCCCGACGAGAACCAGCAGCCCGACGAGAAGCAGCACCACCACCACTACCACAGGATCAGCCCCAGCAAGATGTTTTTGCTGATGCTCCACCATGGATGTACGTATCACAATCTCGCAATTGATAATGGTATTTTTATGATGTATATTTTAAATGTTCTTTTTCAGCCGTCTCATTTTCGAGCGCCTCGACCGCATGGAAAATCAGATAAGGTGCGATCAATTTTCATAAAGATTTTAAAGGTGATATTGTTCAAATTTATATTATATTTTTTATTTCTAGGCTCAATACTCTAGCCATCCAGCGCCACAATCGAGATGTTTTCCGACGAGCTGATGATCTCCCTGAGGGCCTACCATTTAGAACGCTTGACAGCTTTCAGGCGTTTGAGGACGCCGACGCAGATGCGTTCGACAATTTGGTATGTTGAATTGTTCATTGTGCTATTGTGTCAAAATGAAAATTTAATTTTTCTAACAATAAATATTCTTCATAGGTTGGATTCTTCGTCAACCTCGGCTTGGACAATCCCAGGGATTGTGCGAGCTCCTACTTCGATGCCGCGTTCCACGAGAAGGAGTCCATGTCTCATCGCGTTACTTGGAAAGGAGTTCCTCAACGCGGGAAACTTTCATTGCTGCAAAGTCGCTTTACCGGAGCTTGTCGTGGTGAGTATCTATCATGTTCTAACCCTTCTGGGGTAAATATATCTTTATTTAGGGGTTTTCGAGGTCGTTGATAATGAATCCGATCGCAGATTTTCAAAACTCGAAATGGTGGATCAAATATAGCGGTCGACTTATTTAAAAATTTATCTCATTTGCTTAAACGATTTTTTAAAAGTCGTCCGCTATATTGAATTCGCCATATTTAATTTCAAAAACTTGACATTCGAATCGCGTCAGTCAATGACTCTTACACATCTGTGATTTTTACAGAGGCCATGCGGTTGAACCCGCGGATTCAAGGTCCAACCGAGGATGTTTTTCGCGAAGCGATGAAAATGGCCTTCAAAGCTTTGCAGAATCGTCAAAAACATCGGGACCCAGGGGACCAGGCGCAAGAAGAAGACATCGTCGAACCCATCGAGGGACCTATGGTCATCGCCGAATCCATCGCAGATCTCACGCAGGACATTGAAGACTTTGAAGAGGACAGCGAAATTGATAACGACGATTTGACAATGAGTCAAGATCAGCTCTTCGTTATTCGGGAATCCGATCTTTTCAACGAGGACAATTCTTTATAAATTAATTTTAATCCTCGCTGAACCCTTAAATGGGTTACTGCGTAAAGACCGACCCTGGCAGTAGACAGAAAATAAACAATTTGCATTTACTGCCCTGCAAACAGCCCTCAGCACTTCTCCAGTCCTCGCTTGTCCTGACTTTGCCTTGCCGTTCACGTTGCAAATGGATGCAAGTACGGTCGGACTTGGCGCAGTTCTCACTGAAGTCATTGAAGGTGAAGAACGGGTCATTGCTTACGCAAGACGTGGCCTAACCCCCGCGGAGAAAAAGTATACGACTACCGAGTTGGAGTGCTTAGCAGTACTTTGGTTGATTACCAAATTTCGGTGCTATCTCGAAGGATATTCGTTTATTATTACGGATCACAGTAGTCTCCGCTGGTTGCACAATCTTAGAAACCTTACGGGGCAATTGGCAAGATGGGCTTTGAGCCTCCTCGAGTATGATTTCAAGATCATACATCGCAAAGGTGCGTTGCATCATGTCCCTGATGCGCTCTCGCGGTCACCTCGCGTGGATCTCGAGACCATCGAAAGGATGATGAAGACCGTGATCATTGGTATAAGCAGAAGTACCATAACGTTGCGCATGCCCCTGATCTTTTTCCGGATTGGAAAATCGAAGATGGACGCTTATATACGCACCGCCCCGCGGATCTCGTCTCTATCGAAATGACCGGTTTAGACGCTTGGAAGTTAGTCCTCCCTCGCGAATTTCGCGCTAGGGCGATCATGGTTTTCCATGATCGCCCTCAAGCGGGCCACCTTGGTGTGGATAAAACTTACCACCACTTATATACCTTCTACTACTGGCCGAATATGTTCCGGGACGTAGTTGGTTTCGTCAGACATTGCACCGAATGTCAGAAAGGTAAGATAAGACGAAGCCCCGAAGGCCTTTGGATCGTCGTAGCCGCCGATATAGTCGGTCCGATTACGCCAAGCCGAGCAGGTCACTGCTACGTACTTGTGATCCAAGATCTCTTCACCAAATGGGTTGAAGTGATCCCTCTGAGACGTGTCTTAGGTGAGATCATTCGTGATCATCTTGAGAATATTATGATCAACCGGTGGGGAACCCCTCGCGTATTCTTGTCCAATAATGGTAGAGAGTTCGTGAACAAAAACATCAAAGGATTGATGTTAGAAGCTGGTATTGACCACCAGACCATGCCTCCCTATCACCCTCAGGGTAATCCTGTTGAGCGAGTCAACCGTGTGTTGAAAACCATGATAAGAGTTTTCCTGGAAAGCGATCATCGGTTTTGGGACGCTCACCTCGCGAAATTCCGTTTCGTGTACAATACGGCTTACCATAGTTCGTTACAAACAACTCCAGCGTTCGCGAACTTTGGACGTGAGCCTACCTCGGCAAGATCTCTTTGCCGTAAACTGGAGAGAGCCGTGTAAATCGTCCTCCAGGACCCTGAAGAGTGGGTAGCCCGTATGAGGCGGCTGGGCACTCTTTAACAAGCCCTCGCTCATGCGTTAAATGAGGCTTTGAACCGTCAGGCCCATTACTATAACCTTCGGCATCGAGCGTGTGAGTACAAGCCGGGAGACCTTGTTTTAAGACAGAGTCATCCACTCTCGATTGCAGCTAAGTAATTTTCCGCTGCACTCGTGCCGACTTTTGAAGGTCCCTTCATGATCAAGAAGAAAATATCTTCCTCTCGGTACGACTTGGTCGACCTTAACGGCAAATCTTATAGCCAAGTGTCCGTCTCGGACCTGAAACCCTTCTGCCAATAAGCATACATACCCTTAGCGTCTCACGGTGTCTGTCGACATCCTTTTACCCTTCGGGGAGCCCTTCCCCTAGTTATTTTCATCCCTCGCCTCCGACACTACGTTGAATCGGTAGAGCATGAGAATCCCGACTATAGGTCGTGCGTTCGAATTCGGCTTTGGCTGGCTGCTTTTTCTTTTTTTTTTTGGGTTTTCGCGTTGTTTTTTTGTTGTTTTAACGCGTTAGAAGGGATATTTCAGAAGAAGCCACAGGAACCGCACCATCAGTCACTAGGATCTATCCTGGGGACTTCCGGTCTTCACCAGCGCCGCCAGGACGGATATGTCCGATTCCTAAGCCGAATGGCTGGTGGCCGCGCTCGAGTATACTCGCGTTATCATCGGAGGCATTAGGAGCGCCACCCGCTGTATTGGTGGAGATTTTTCGCAGTTTTTCCTCCACTCTCGGTAAATGCGATACAGTGTACAAATCAAAAGTCGGTCTGCGCCGCAAGGGGGGAGGGGATCGGTAAAAACCCGCAAGGGTATACCTTGGTAGCTCCGGAAAAGAGAGCAATTGGGAAACTATTACTTGAGTCATACATTTATTTCTGACCTAGCTATCCAGCTATTGTGAGTATTGTCGCATCCTAGCAACTTAACGAAAACTTCATTACCGCGTCTTTTCAGTACTTTTTCAATGAGATAAATATCCAGGTATTTTACTCGTAGAAGTT
Source organism: Mesochorus sp. PSUC_FEM 10030011 (assembly GCA_018906735.1). Lineage (NCBI taxonomy): Eukaryota > Metazoa > Arthropoda > Insecta > Hymenoptera > Ichneumonidae > Mesochorus > Mesochorus sp. PSUC_FEM 10030011. The sequence goes on along the minus strand of JABMBV010073160.1, from coordinate 1,381 downwards.
CCTCATCATAAAAGCTATCTGCAATACGTCGTTGGATTGGTTTTCTTAACTCGGTCGATAGAAAATATTTCGGTAGTCCAATTGGGGGTATATTCTTCGTCGAAAAGATTTTTGAATTTGCTGATTCTTACTTTGTGTTTGCATTGAAACTTGTTTTTTTTTGGTAAATTTTCATCTTTGTGAAATCGTTTTAAAAGTTGCTTTTCATTTTTTGGCGTTAACATCTCGAGGTTTCATGCCTATCGTACTATGTTTACTATTATTTTACTCGATAATCAAATCGTTAAGAATGTAAGGCCATTTATAGCTTCCACGAAGACGAAATTGCATCTACATTTTATTTTTTAGTGTGCGATTAAAGCACTCACAAATTGATGCTTTTTAATTAATAGATGTCAGTACATATGAATATCGGTTTTCTTCCTAAGTGCTTGAAAAACAGTATTATAAAACTCTATGCCTCAATCAACATGTAGATTTTTCGGTACATGCTCCTCTCGAGTCTAGTATTCTGTTTGTACATCCATTTATTCCTTTTATTTAGATCAGCGTGCAGAAGATTGGAGACTTTCAACATATTTACATTTACATCGTCAATTTCACTTTGCAATACGCGAACAATTTTCGAATTTTCAGACGTTTAATAGACGTATTTTAACATCAACAATTTCACTTTGTAAGATTTCAACAGTATCGTTCAATTTAGCGGTAAGAACGTTCAAGTTAATTGCGTCAGAATCTTCTCTGGGTACGGCAATGCTACAAAGCCTTTTGTTCCCCAAATCGTAATGTCTATCGGCGGTAAACTTGAATCCAATCCCGAGAGAACCTTGATTGGGTATTATCAGGATCAGCTTACGTTCGAATACATCGACACTTATTTTGCGAATACATGAAATGTAATGAAGAGTGTATCAATAAATTATTTTTGCCTTGCGCAATTCCTCGATAATCGATATAATTTCATTCGAGTGAGCTGAATTTCGGCTGCTTGAGATGTGAGAAGTAAACGTAAACGATTCATCAACTCGTTGGGGTTATCCCAATAAACTATAACGGTTTAATTCCGTTTACTCGAATTTTTAATGAATTTAGGTCGGGCGTCAGCTATTTTACGGCATAGCTGCCGGAAATAAAGTATTTTCAATATTTTATGTAAAGAAAAATTTAATTCGCAATATAATAAGAAACAAAATTGACACAATGTAAGGCTCGATTTTATGACTCAATACAATAAAAAAAAATTATATTATCACAATATTAAAAAAAAATTTATTATCTCAGGGAGATGTGTTTTGCACGTTCAATGGTCACTTAATTATTACCGCACTTTTATAAATAAAAATAATACAAAAAAACGCAAATATATAAAAAGGGGGGG